>JAYESA010000006.1:180977655-181210741 GCA_036927795.1 Iris macrosiphon | reverse complement strand
ATTCTACAGCTGACAGTGGATTCTGCATGTATTTAAGTAGGAGAATTGGAGCAAGTCAAAGCCTGGAAATTGTAATGTAGTTTCTGTTGTTGCAGCTTAGCTTAGCTTAGCTTAGCTTAGCTTAGCTGCTGCTGCAGAATCTCCGACTGAAGATTTTGGTATTGATTTGGCCATTAAGTCCCCTCGTAAAAATACAGCACCTAAACCCAAGCAGCTGATGGGACTGGCTGTGGAGAAGACGGCTGCATGCTGTATAATCTCATCACTGCACTGCAGTGCAGTTTCTTTCTCTGAATGCCAACCTTCTTACGTTATTAGTACAGAAACAAAACCTGAAGGTGTTACTAAAGCGAAATTAATTTGCCACTAGCTTTTCTTCTCCGTCAATATAGGTTTTAAATGCTCTCATATAATTTAGCTGACATCTTGGTTTAATGTGCCTTAGTTATTGTCTGGAAAGGAAGGAAAACGAGGAATAGAAAAAAAGTAGGAAAAAAAAATTGGAGAAAAAATTGAAAAGTAATGATGTTGGAAAAGGAAGAGAAAAAAAAAAAAAGAGAAATGAAATTGGAAAAAAAAATATGCCACCCACCAAATTTTTTTTTTTTCCAACAGTGGAAGAAAAATAGAAAGATGGGAGAAAAGTAAGAGTATTTACTCAACTATTCCTCAAAAATCAAACCATAAAATATGATTTGAAAAAATCAATGACTCAAGACTAATTATATATTTATTACACAAACGAAAAAAAAAATATATTTTTCACTTTTCTTTTATCTACTTTTTGGTCATCCAAACAAAAGAAGAAGAAAAAAATAACTTTACCCTCATTTTTCTTCCTCTCAAATTTTTCTTCCCCTACACAAAATAGTTTCCAAACACAGTGTTAGTGTTTGGTAGCATTGTTCAAATTTGTAGTGAAGTGATAAAATTCGAATTTTGGCTTACTTTACGTGTTTAATTGGAATATTTGAAGACACGATTTATTGACATGAACAATAAATCTTGTCTGTCATGAAATCATAATTTTCAAATCGGTGTTTTTTGTGAAGGGAAAAATTGAGAAATTTTTATTTCAACTTCGTACATTTGTTGGAACTAGGACCACTTCCTGTCCATTTTAACAAAATTAAAATTATTATTTATATCACTTTAATAGATAGTTATATTTTTTTACTCAATTCAATAACAGACCATACACTTTATTACTATTCATGTTTTCGAAGTGAAGCGGAGAATTGAGAAATGTTAGCTGAATATATATTTACCAACAAATTTCTGTCCGGTTATAAACCAATACTTCGTCGAAAGCATGTGCTGCACCTCGGCTCGGAACTTGAATACGGATCTAATAATCTTCTTAAGGCTCATTTTTGAACCAGTTGACAACAATGTTGTACTTGGAATTGTAAACTTGCTTATGTTGGGTCTTCGTTTCTCTTTTATATATGGAAAACCGAGATAAGAACCAATGGTTCGAACATAAGGTAGAACGAACTTTTATTTTATTTTATTTTTGAATTTTTGATATAACATTTGGAATCCGCGTAACGTTCAAAATTTTGTGCATACTGCTTTGCATATCTTTGGATCCACTGTCCACAACTCTCACCATTTATAAATGAAAAGAATAATACGTCTCCGTAGCTTGATCCACTGATCTTCTGTCATCCAGCCAGAGTCTTATACATCTATTCGGTAACCACAAGATCGAGCCACTCGAGTTCGGTAATAATCTATTACTATATTGCACTAATATAATAAAAGTTAAAAAAATAAAAAAAAGAGCATATTTAAATTTCTTTCCTATTAATCCAACATTCCAGAATAGAAAATGGGATATGAACTATTGACTCATATATTGCAATGTTGGAGCATATTAAATTTTTTTTACTATTAGTCCAACATGCCAGAATGGAAAATGAGAAATGAACTATTGACTCATATTTTTATATGAGTCATGCCATCAGAACTCACACATGGAACAATAGAAATTAAGTAATTAAAAAAATGTTAATTTTAATACTAATGCTAACGATAATTCTTTAAATGTTAATGTTAATATTAATATTAAGATAAATTATAATTTTAGTTTAATATTAACATTAAAATTAGTATTAAAATTAATAATAATATTTAAAATAATATTATATTAAAATTTAAACTAACATTATCATTAATGCTAAATTTAAGATTTTTTTTTTTCAAATACTTAATTCATATTGGTCCATGTGGAAGTCCACATGAATCATTTAAGAATATGAACCAATGACTCATATTTTGTTTCACACACACACACACACACACACACACACACACACACATATAGCAAATGACGTCTCGCCTAGTTGTCATGTCCCAGTCCAAAAATATGCGGGACCAGACACGTGGCAATGGCCAGCTGGTACGACTCCGTAGGGCTTTCCAATTTAATGGACCCGAAGAAGTGCACTTACGTTGTCCACGGTTAAGTGATCAATGCTAAATATCTATTTCTAACATCCAACAACTAAATAATTCTCAATCCATGGTACATAAATTTCAAGAAGGAACGGTACGCACACTACTAGAAAAAGCGGGATTAGCAACGTATTTTAGCGCCTCCTGGTATAAACGTCGCTAAATCAGCGACTCCATTAAAAACGTCGCTAAACGTCGCTAAATGGCGACATTTAGCGACGTTTAGCGACTTTTATTAAGATTTTAAAAGATGAGTCGCTATAAGTTCAATTAAGGTCGCTAAACGTCGCTAATATATCTGATTTAGCGACGTTTAGCGTCGTAATTAGCGACGTATATGTCAAAAATATTTAGCAACGTGTTTAGCGACGTCTTTGACGTCGCTAAATTTTAATTTAGCGACGTTTTTATTAGACGTCGCTAAACGTCGCTAATTTTTGGTTAATTAGGGCTCAGATTCTTTTTCCCCAGCTGTCGAAAATTTCGAAAGTTTTCGATTTTCCCCGCCCCCCTCTCCGGCGACCGGCTCTCCACGGCTGCGGCTACTCCGGCACCCCCCTCCTCCTCCTCGAGCTCTAGGTAATCTCTCTCTCTCTCTCTCATGTGACACTGACACAACTGATGACTGGACAGACACGACACACGCACACAGACACGACACACGCACACAGACACTGACAGACACACACGACACACACACACACAGACGCAGATACACACACACACACACACACACACACACTCACACAGACACTGACACTGACACTGACACTGACACAGGCACGACACACACACACACACACACTGACACACACACACACACACACTGAAACATATACAATATTCTATCTTCACTATGGATGTTTCTTCCTAGTTTGTCTTGTGCAGAGGAGCATTGCACTTGTATGCACTGAGCATCCATGTCTCTCTCCCCCCGCAGGCCTTGCTACTATGTCCTCCATATTTTACTTACTATGATGATCCCCCTCCGCCTCTATAAGAAGTAGAGACCCTTCGTGATGTACAGTTACTTTAGTACCTTGTAAATTCCCTACAGTACAACCTAGCTTTATTGAATTGCAAGAATTATCTGCTTCTGGAGATCTGGATCTTGATTCAATTATCAGGTTCTTCAGGGGATTAAGGAGAAGAAACCATTGGAGTTTGCACAGTTCCTACTTTAGCAATGGGTGCAGCAGAAATTAGTTGTGGAATTCAAGAATTATTCTAGATTTAGCTTATGATTCTTCTATTCCTGAATTCTTCGGTCTAGATGGTGCCTCTGTATATTTATAGAACAACTATATTGATAACTAGTAAATACAACAACTATATTGATAACTAGTTGCTCTAGATGAGCTTTGGGCCTGGGCTTCGAGGGATGCACTATGTAGCAAAAGACGCCATTGGCAACTCTTGTAAGCCAAGGCTTAACATAAGATCTAATCCATTTTATGTTTGTGTGTGTGGGCCTGGGCTTCGAGGGATGCACTATGTAGCAAAAGAGGCCATTGGCAACTCTTGTAAGCCTAGGCTTAACATAAGATCTAATCCATTTTTATGTGTGTGTGTGTGTTTGCTTCCAACTCACAACTTACTAGGATACTATGAGCCATATATCTATACTACTTTATAGTAAGAAAACTGAGACATCACAGTAGAATTTTTTTTCCAAAAAAGTTCTTACTAATTAAAATTGTTCATTCAATTTAATATGGGAAGTTAAGTAATTACGCATAGAAAAAATATTAAAAAACTAAGAGACTTGGCCTCTTTTCAAGTAGTAAAAAAAACTATTGTTTGCTTTTACCAATAGTATAAAATATTAAAAAACTAAGAGACTTGGCCTCTTTTCAGTTGTTTTGAATATTGCTTATTTTAGACTTTGATAAATGAAAGTATGTATTATATCAGTTATGATTTTTATAGTACGGTTAAGTTATGAAGTTAGGTGATAAACCACTGTTTGTAATGATTTATATGATACATACTGTCATTTTTGCAGAAGTATCTAGAAATGGATATGAAATGACTTATATGATACATACTGTCTTCTTGGCCACCCATCGCAAGGACGGAAATCTCATTGATGAGAGGGCCTCACAGACCTATGTAAGTATTACTTTACTTTATGTTAATTTTAATATAACTTAGGCAATTATCGAGTTTTCAAACCTTTTCTAGGACGAGTATCTTAGGCTGCGTGAGCGGGCGACTGCTAGTGCACCTACACCTGGAGAGGCTGGTACTTCGTCGCAGCCCGCTCTATCTCCGTCGACGGACGACCTATGGGTGACCGCAATTGGTGGTCTCCAGAGGAGTACGTACTACTGTACGGGCTCCTATGGCGCCCTGGTTGCGACGCAGTCATCTAGGGCCTCCCCGACAGCTGCGCATTTCACACACCCCTCGCAGTCGCAGCCCTCGCAGTCATCGGCCAGAGTCCAGGAGGCCGTTGACCGTCAGATTGCGTCTCTCCGTGATGAGTTGCTGCAAAGTATGGAGGAGCAGCCCCGGTCCCAGCCGCAGGCGGACGATCCGATGGTCATCGCACGATTGGATATGCTCGACCGCAGCATGACGGAGCTACGGGAATTGACAAATGATATTAGAGCCTCCAATGACCGCAACATCATGGAGCTACAGGCGTCACAGCTATCGATGGGCGAGAAGCTGACGAGGATGCAGGATTCAATGGTTCATAGCAGTACGAGGCTGTTATCTACCCTGGATTCTTACAACCAGCGACTCGCAGACTTGGAGCGGGCACGGCCTCCACCGACGTCACTGCCTTCTCCATCGACATCGGTATCGATTCCACGGGACGAGTATGAGGAGTTCTTATCCTTCAAGCGCGCCGGTGGTCAGCCTCCTGCAGATCCGCAGTAGTATAGTTATTTTTATTATTATTTAGGATGCGATTGTATATTATGAATTATTGATACTTTAACAATAGGCATGATGTATGATGCTTCTTGTGGTCTTTAATTTTTTAGTTAATTTAATTGGATTATATAGTTATCTTGCATATCCACATTTGTCCTATACTATAATAATTTTTTTATGTAGCCCGATATTTCGTACGGGACTTTGCGCATACTTCGTTGCACGTCTTGTGGGCCCACTGTCCCCCTCAACTCCGACCATTAATAAATGGAAGGAATAATACGCCTCCATGGCTTGATCCATTGATCTTCCGCCACCTAGTCAGGAACTTATACCTCTCTTCGGTAAACACAATGGTCACTCGAGTTCGATTTCTATATTATGAATTATTGATACTTCAACAGTAGTCCTTGGTATTGGATACTTATCTCGTATTTGTACTGTTCATCTTATATATTGTTAAACTTTGGCTACATCTATAATTCTAGCATTGAATACTTAATTCCAGCATTGAATACTTACTTGATATGTCCCCACAAGGCACAATACAATGCCTAATATATATAGTTCCCAAAATATTAATATATCAACCTGACTGATGTTGAACATTATAACGAAACATTGGAAAATACATATTAATTATATGCATTTTGGAAGAGAAAGAAACCATGGCCTTGAGAGCATTAAAATGTCTGGAAGAACTTAATCTCATACATGTTATAATAGGCATGATGTAATAAATAACAAGTGATGGAAAGTGGAGAGAAAACAAATAATTGCATATAATCTTCAAACCAGGGTTTTAAAAAGCTAACCGAAGATTGATCTGGACAAGACACTGGATCGGACCAAATCGGTTCAACCAGTAGATTAATCTAAGTAGCCCCAAGTTCAATTCCTTCTGGACACTATTTTTTTTTAAATTAGCGACGTTTTTAGCGACGTTTAGCGACGTTTAGCGACTTTAAGTTACGTCGCTAAATACGTCGCTAATTAGCGATGCTGTAACAAGTCGCTAAATATGTCGCTAATGACGTCGCTAAAAATGTCGCTATACGTCGCCAATTGCTGACATGGCAGAATAGCCAGGTCATTAAAGACGTCGGTATAACGTCGCTATATAAGTCGCTAATCAGCGACGTTTAGCGACTTTAATAAACGTCGCTATTTAGTGACTCGGCGTCGCTAAACGTCGCTAAATTTTGCGACACATTAAAGTCGCTAAAAACGTCGGTAGAGCGACGTTTAGCGACGTTTTTTTTTTTGCGACTTGGTTTTTTCCGACAACTTTATAACGTCGCTAAACCAAATTAGCGACGATATTTGGTTTTTTAGCGACGTTTTTAGACGTCACTAATTTGACTTTTTCTGGTAGTGGCATCATTAGTCTGCAGTCCGATAATACATTCGTACGAATAGGCCAAAAGAACAATATAGGCCTATAAATACTAGGATATAAAAGCAGAATCAAAATGGGAAGTAGTACATGACTGTAATAGCTGAAAGATATAATGATACCTGCAAAGATGTCCAACACACAAGCCTCGTCCAAACTGCTCAAATAACCTGAAAGGGAACCAGGTCCTCAGAGGGAGGTAACAAGATACAAAAAGTACATGCCATAATGTAAATACTGGATAAAATAAATCAGGGTAAACTATCCTCCTAAGTGGATGCAATTTGAAGACAACTTAGTGCGTATAGGTAAGTGTAGGCTAGACATATGCTGACGTAATTCACCAATCATCATGACTGGTTACTATATACCACATATGCCCTCCATCTTGGGGCAATCTGCATATATAATAACGTCCAACGCTCCGAAGAGCGTGGTATCTGCATAAATAATAACGTCCAACGCTCTGAATAGCGTGGTATCTGCATAAATATATATGTCTGTATCGCTCCGAAGAACGCAGTATCTGCATAAAAGAGGTAATTGTCCCATACGCCTACTAGTCGTCCTTTCCGCCCAATGCCAATGTACAAGTCTCAAGTACGACGTGGATATCTCGTAACTATATGCAAGTCACTAAGAACTATACAACTACGCTAAATACCATCACACGTGCTACTCGCACCGATGGCCAGTCCAGTGCGTAAGCCCGTGTCCTATCATGAACTTACTTTGTGACATGGAATGATACGTGTCAAGGCCTCAGAGTTATAATGATAACTCCATAACTTTAAGTATGTCCTCTAAACACTAGGTCAAACATAAGTCCTAACGTCGACGCTGTCACACCCCGGTCTCGCCCGGGCCGTCGCTCCGCCCTGCCCCGCCCCGTATGGCCGGAGTTATCGAACCGGACATGAATCACCGTGCCTCGGCGCATCGAACGCGAATCATTGCGCCCGTCCCGCGGGTGCGAGGAAGCGAATGGCCCGTTCGAGCTTTCGGGGGACGTGATGCCGCACGGGCCTGGGGTTGCGCCCGTGCAAGGCCAATCGTTTAAGTTGATAGTTGGCTATCATCGCATCAATCGAGTAAGCAGCAAAAAGGGACTTGTTGCAATGCAATGCATTTAGCCAACTGAGTATTCGGGACAATCGAGGCAACTTGGGTTTCCTTTAGCAAAGGCACACGTTCGTTCCATACATTATGCTCCCTTATACGATAGCATTCTCGGGGCAACAATCGAAACCAGGATTTCGGGTCTTAGGGATTGTGGCACGTCTATCGCTCCCTCGGACGATCCAGTACCTGCAAGCAAGTAAACTGTTGGTGGGTCAGCACTTTATACAAGTACTGGTGAGATAAAACAACTGAACAGAAATATGCATTCACTCAAACCAACACTAAGTAATCATGTTATAAAACATTACATTACTAGTGATCTTTCTAGTTTTACCTAGGTTCGTTTCATGCAGTTGTCTAGCAGAGTCATATTACATTGTTTGGAAACATGTTTGGAAACAGAGTTTCATATGCAATAAGCAAGCAAGCAATCGTTCATGATCCAGGGTGTGTGCAGCGTGTCTCGTGCGACTCCAGGGTCTGATGCAAAGCTAGACACACAATGCACATTCTTAGGGGCAGTCACTATCCAAGCCAACACAATGACTTAGCTATATGCAGGGCGGTCCCCGAGTATCTCAGGATCGGCAGCTGGTTGTACAACATACCAATGACTCTTTATCTGATGCTAGAGGCAGCTTTGACTCATGGTTGCTTTCCACTATGTCTGTAGCAGCCGTGACACATGCAGTTCAGCTTTCCACCAATAGCCATTGTCCGATCGCATGCGAATGCATGGAATACTATCAAATAAACTCTAGTATGCAGACGAGACGAACCAACATAATACGATCTTTTTTGCGGGGCAATCCGACTTATCACTTGAACACGTTCAGGCACAGTATGGTTCTCTCGAAGCATAGACGATAGTGAACATATTCATGCATTCTAAGCAAGCGATTCAGGATTCTCGTTAAGCAGACATTATCATTTCCAAGACAAGCTAGGTGAGTTCGTTCATTAACATGCAAGGCAGGTTCTATTATTCTCTTATGAAAATGTTGCAAGCAAAAACTCAGGTTATTATTAAGGCGTGCAAGAATCAGAGAACGAAGTTCTGCCCACTCACCTGATACATAATGCCGACGCGGAGCTGGGCGTTATAGACGCCTTCATCGACTGCACCCGAGTCATTCTCGGACGTGCATAGTTATAATATTCATAACACATAATATATGAGCAATAATAACTAAATTTAAAAAGTATAATAAGGGAAGGTGTACTTGCCTGAATCCCAAGCTGCAATGTAAAGAACCTGCTCTGGCATCCAAGTCATAATGATCCCAAGAGCCTATATATAGTAATATCAAATTAGTATTTATGACACGGTTTACCAAGTAGCATAACAGTGCAACTACTTTACATTATTAGACAAATAGGGTCTAAAATAATCAAGAGTACAACTTACGTACTATAATTAGTAATCATGATTCCATAATGACGAGGGGTAGCGACTAGGTCATCAACCACAAGTATCTGTGTTATCATCCTCAATTATTCATGACAACCACAATTGTGCCAACTAGGTCAGTTTAGGGTAAACTCTAAATCATGTATGACAAGCTAGGTCAACTAGATAGGTTGAGTAAACATGTGTACAGATAAGGGGGTAATCACCAAGCCTACTAGATACATAACCTCTCCATGTATTCTAAATGTACAATTTTTTATATAACACAATCATGGTCACAACTAGGGTTTATGTAGGTGATAAGTTGCTCTCCCATAATCTAGGTACTAAGTGTTATCCTTCTAGGTTCCATGCACAAGTATATAATATTGTCCTCTAACATTTGTGCACAACAAGTCAATTTGCTAACTAACTACTAGCAATTATCTACATCTCATGTTAGTCATGTAACTCTAAACATATTTATTTATAAATGGGTTAAAGCTTCTCTTTACATATAACACATCACAACTAACCTCTAGTATAATCACCAAAATTCTAACACAACAAGTTCACACAATCAATACTCAAGTCTTCATCTATTCTAGCATGGCAAAATAATATGATACTTGCAATCCTCATTCTACACATATGCACTTATATATAAAAATCAAGAATTAAATCTTAACATGGCAATATTTCACTTCTAACATGGCATTATTCATATATATATAACAACTAGTCTAAAAAGCTAGGCAACAACCACATATACTAGTAGTTCACTAACAAGTAACTTGGTACAAAATACAACACTTAAACTAACATTCTAAACATAAATAATATTATGAAATTAATGGTAAATATGGAGTTATTTAGAGTTAACGAGTGTTAAACAAGTGGTAAAATAGGTAAGATCCAAGTTGACAATTAGGTTTGATACACATGTTAACAAGTTAATCAACCTTGATGCATAATATCTAAACCAACATTTAGCAAGATGATAGAGAATAACAAGTTGAAGGTCACAAAATATATTAAGAGGAAGAAGAACAAGATGAAGAAGAAGGATATGAGAGTTACATAGAGTTCTCTTGAAATGGAAGAGAACCTGAAGGAGGTGCACTCGTATAGGGGGTGTTGCTCGTTTGGGTTCAAGGGGCTGTGCTAGAATTGAGGACTCTCGGGTTGGAGGGGATCTTGCTCAGGTTGGAAATAATGCATTCGTGCTCATGTGGAAAAAGGGGAAGAAGGAACACAGCAGTAGCAACAACATATACAGCAGCAATAACATTTACAACAGCAACAACAGTTAGTAGCAGCAGCAGCTACTAAGCAATGGGAGCTGTCACGACCCGCACCCAAAAATCGGGCATGAGTCGTGGGTACGTCCAGCCTACGCCGCTGCATCGGCGGTAGAACGCTGTCTAGGTCAACTATCTAGATAATAATCTCACACAAAAATCGGCCATGACCTCTCCAAAAGGAGGGCAACCACACAAACAAGTATATATAAATCTGCCAAGATCTCAACTCCAAACGGAGGAGCAATATCATAATGATAATCAAGTACTCAATCACGAATCTAAGCACGATAAGATAACAAGAAGACTAACAGCTATAAAGTCTAACCAACAACAACTACTACAACAACCACAACATCCATAATAATAATACACTAATATCCAAAATAATATACAATACAAGGTCTCAATCCAAAACCGAAGACAAATTCGGTGCTAAAGTTAATAAAACAACAAGGTCCTAGTGATCCCGGCTACCAACCCGGAAATCACTCCTAAACTAGAGGGTCCCTGTCTGCACCGTCGATAGGCTCAGGTCCATAAAACGTCGGACACCACTCCTCCGGATACTCTGGAAAAATATGTCCAGTCAGGACTGGAGCAAGTACATCTCTAACAGCAGTTCCATTTAAATGATAAAAACTATAAAACAGTTATAGCAAGTAGCAAGAAGAATGAAATAAAGTATGGAGCAAGAAATATACATATGTCACTGGTGCATAAGGTAAAGATGCATGGATATCAGAGCAAAATAGTAATAACTGTAAGATACAGGAAATCTAAGCTAAGATCAAGTCCGTGCACATGAACGTGTAGTGAGTCCAGCATGAAAAACATGTAGTGAGTCAAGTCCAGAAACATGTAAGTGAGACAAGTCAAGAAATGCATGAGAGTCCAGACTATAAAGAATGAACTCGGTGTCTTTGAAATACTTGTTTCGACATGTAAACGGCTAGGGATAAGTACGGCTCACCGCGCACTGGATGCACGGCTGCTATCATTCCAGATTAGACCAGAGGGAGTGATTCCTCGTGATGCCAGATAGGAATGTTTACATGTCTACTCGAGTATTTCCCCGCCCCGACTAATACAAGTGGATCCAAGACCCGACACGCAAATCAAGATGAGTCCAGCCTGAACATGAGTGATGCCTGTAGTGATGCCTGTAGGTGATGCCAGTAGTGATTCCAGAATAGAGGCCAGAAACATGAAATGTACGTGTCATAAGTAAATGAATCCAGAAATACCAGTCAGTGTCCCGTGTTGTGCCAGAATAATCAGATGATACTATACTAGAAGCTGAATCATAATAATCATCAGAGAATGAAAACTATCAGAGAATGTACTCGCCTGACGTCCTGAGCAACTGGCGATCCAAACCGGTATCGCAAGGACCTAATGCGAAAAGCAAGGTTAAACAGGGTTCTAATGAGTTAAACAGATATAAAATAACTAAAAATAGGTTTCTAGGGTCGTTCTAGGTCAAACGGGTCAAACCGGTAAAATCTGGGTCAAAAAGTCAACTCTGGGTCCAAAAAGTCAACTCTAGGTCAAAACTAGGTCAAAAGTTGACTTTGGCGGTCAACCGAGTCAACTACGGTCAAGTCTGGGTCAAACTAAGGTGCTCCTGAAATTCTAGGTCAAACCGAGGTCATTAAGCTAGAAAACTCACAAACTCGCCTCCTTGAGATACCGGGATACCCTCGGTATCCGATACCTCAACCTACGCCATATATCCCGCCTATACCCTCTAAAACCTATGCTAGCACGCGTAAATATATACACATAAGCATATAAAAATTACTTAAATACTATTTCTAGGCTATTGCTCAAAAACTCCGCTCGAAACCCAATACCTTGGTTATCTTAAGGTATTGAGATACCTCGGTATCTCAAGGTATTGAGATACCGCTCTAAACTCAACCCGACTACCCCTCTAGCTAGCTAACTATGCATAAACATATATACCTAGCTATAATCTAGGCTAAAATATATATATATCTAATACATATAGGCATATACCTATATATCTTCATATATACACATACCTTACCTTACCTTACCTTACCTTACCTTACCCTCCTCATAATATATAAATATACCTATATCTAGATATCTAAACTATCTACCTAGCTATATGTAGATATCTATATATAAATCTATCTATCTCTCTCTCTAGATATCTATAGATATATATATATAGCTATAGGTATATATATATCTATACCTAGGTATACCTATCTAACTATATAACTATCCATATAGATATCCATCTATCTACCTATCTATGTATCTATCTATCTAGCTAGCTATATAACTATATATCTATCTATCTAACTATCTTTCTATCTAACAATCTATATATCTATCCATCATCTATCTAATTACCTAACTATCATTTATCAACCTAACTATCTATTTAGTTATCAACCTATCTAGTTATCTATCTAACTATCTAACTAGTTATCTATCTATCTATGTTTCTATCTATGTATCTAACTATCTAGTATTTATTTAACTACCTCCCCCACGCTCGCTGCTATGCTGTTCAACCTGCTGCTGCTGCTGCTGCTGCTGCTGATGTTCAACCTGCTGCTGCTGCTGATGTTCAACTTGCTGCTGCTGCTGGGCTTCTACATGCTGCTGCTGCTGGGCTTCTACATGCTGCTGCTGCTGTAGCTCCCTGCTGCTGCTGGTGTGGTGGCTGCTGCCCCACACAACAGCAGCTGCTGCTACTGGTTCCAGTCCAGTTCAGCTGCTCCCCCCCCCTCACTCTCTCGCACACACACACGACCACACCTATATATATATCTATCACTATATATATACACATACATATACATACATATATATATATATATATATATATATATATATATATATATATATATATATATATATATATATAACTCTATAGATATATATACACACTAACTTATATCTACTAACATATATATATATACACACATATTAACACATATAAACACACACACACTGATACATATAAATACACACACACACATATCTATATATATATAAACACACATATATCTATATATATATATATATAAACACATATATATATACATATACACACTCACACACTCAAACACAAATATGTATCTATATATCCTCACTCACACACACTCACTCACACTAGCACACACCCTCACACACACACTCTCACACACACTAGCACACACTCTCACAAACACACAACCACACAACCACACACATAAACACTCATACATATATATACAAATATATATACATATATATATAAACTCTTATGTATATACCTATAAACACTCACTCACACTCACACACACTCACCTACACACTCACACAAGCACTCACTCACACACTCACCTACACACTCACACAAGCACTCACTCACACACTCACCTACACACTCACACAAGCACTCCCTAACACGCTCACAAACACATAGAAACACACATATATATATAAATATATATATAAAAACACGCACACAAATATATATATATATACATATATATAAACAAACACAATACACAACACACAACACACACAAACCACACGTCCCACTCACGCCCAACGACCCCGACACTCACCAACACCCTAAAATATATATAATATAACTCGAAAACTCTAGCACACACTCTCCGATACTAACCCAAACCCGCGCACAAGCCCGAAACGAGGAACCCAAGTCGAAATGGCCGTTCGGTCATTTCGACGAACACGTGGTGCGCGGCTCGGAAAACCTCCTGAAACGCACACCAAACGAACTCAGAATCGGCCCAAAATTTACCCACGCGCTCTACACGATGTCTAGATCCTAGAAAATATGCTCCCGCATTGATTCTAGGCCCGTGGCGGAAACGCGCATGCACTTAGTATCGGCGACGACGAAAAGCCCCAATTTCGTCCGAAACGCCCGTTTCTCCGCGACGCAGCTTCCCGTGTCCGAACGGAGACACGCTCTCACCCTCACGACATCTGACAACGTCTACCTAGGTCCGTCTAACCTAGGGCATCACCCAAAATTGGGCCAAATTCGGATTCCACCCGAATTCGACACAAAACCTAATGTTAAAGTCTCTAAACTCAACCAAACTAGTTCTAACTTCCTCCTACGGGTAGGCTTAGGGTCTAGAAAGGTTCTACAACACTAATTACACTACACAAAAATAATTAGGAAGGGGAAAGTTAGGTTTTACCTCTTGGGAGTTGAAATCCCAAGGCCAAAGTCTCACAATCCCTAGAAATCACCTCCCTCAAGCTCCAAGCCACCAAATCTTGCTTCCACACTAGATCTAAGCTCCTCACACCTAGGTTAGGGAAAAAGCAAGGTTAGGGTTAGCTTAAGGAAGAAGGAATGGAAGAAGGAAGGAAGAAAAGTGAAGAAAACTCACCTTGGAGAAGGAAGGAAGAAGAAAGAAGAAGTGGAGGAGAAGAAATGAAGAAGAAGAAGTGAAGAAGAAGAAGAACCAAAAGGAGGGGGCTGCTGCTGTCCACGGGTGGAATGGGGTTGGGGGGACCGGCCAAAGCACATAAAAAGGGTCTCCAAAGTCTCCAAATGCCCAAAATGCCCCTACATGACTTGGTTTTGGGTTCCGGGTTCCAAAAGCACTCAAACTAGTTCCAAATCTCTCCAACTAACCTCCTAAAAATAAAATAAATATTCTAAGCACCAAAATAATTCTCACACGGGTGTGGGCTGGGTCGGACATGGGTCCACTAGGGTCTGACAGGGGTCCAGGTTAGCCAAAATCCTAAAACATACAATAAAAATATAATACAATCAATAATTAATTATAAATATAATTAATTATAAATAATACACAATTAACTAAATTAAAAAAAAATACCCGGCTCTGGAAATGGGGTCGTGAAGGTGTAGGTGGTCGTGAGGGAAGAGGTGATATGGTCGGGTGTGTTGGCAATGGTGGTCGGGTGGTGTTGGACGGGTGGAGGAAGGAGAAGGAGGGAATGAAGGTGTAGGTGGTCGTGAGGGTAGTGGTGATGGTGATGATGTTGGTGGAGTCAGATAGAGGAAGAAGGATGCGAAGAAGAAGTATGGAGGCTACAAAAAAATGAGGGCTGATCTTAGGGTTTTGGAGTTTTGAATGTAGGGTTAGATGGATATGGGGATATTGATCAAGTGGTTATGAGTGATAGAAGGGGTGTTTGATCAGTCAAAGAGGAGAGGGCAGCAGCTTTCTAGCTGTACATACCTCATTTAGGGTATGGAGAACTAAGGAAAGAGAGAAAATGAGGGTTGGGGTTTAGCCAAAAATATATATGGCTGAAATATGGATTCCAATGAGGGAAAAATAGGATTTGGTGTGCAAACATTGGTGTTTGGTGTGTTATACAGAGCAGAGTTGGTATGTGGTGTTTAGTATGAACCATGTGAGGGTGTATAAGAGTCCAGGTTGGGTATTTGGACTAACTTTGGCTAGCTTGAGTCGGTTGTCCAAAATAACTAGAAATTATGTCATTGGTGTTTGTCAATGAATTGGAAGTATATAGGGTTTCAATTGGGTGGGACACAAGTGTCATAGATGTAGTAGACTCAAAGTAGATTATCATCGAATATTCGGTTACAAGAAACGGGTCGAAGTTGAGTCTCCAATTTCGATTAGAACGTACCTAGGTACAAAATTTGAGTTTAAAATTAGATATTGTCTGGCGATTAATGTGCGATTAAATAAAGCATAAGACATAGTATTTTTGAGTGACACAAAGTTCGGAATAGAAGATTGGTTTGTCTAGGTCAAGGGTGTGATATTTGTTGGACGGCAAAAACTAGTGTAGTACTCTAGATATTAAAACAACGGTAAAGTGCAACAATTGAATCAAAATCACAGTAGTGAATTATAACTCCAAGAATTATTCCAAAATAATTCTAAATAAATTCATAAACCTAGATTTTGGTCAGGGGGTTTACACTAGTAGTTAAGACCGATGCATATTATCTTGTAAACCCACTGATTTTTCAAGAATTTTTAAATTTGGATTTTTCATAATTTTCTAGAATTTTCTGTAATTAAATTCAGGGTTTTAATTATTTAATAATTTTTAATTGATAATAAAATATATTAAAATATTATGTAAATAATATTTTATGGTATAAAATGAAAAACTGGACTTAGGGTAATTTTTCTGGAATTTATTGGGCCCCGGACCTATTTTTTTATCACCTAAAAATATTATTAGTTAATTAATTAATTATTTAATTATTTAATAAGTTATTTATTTTTTTAAACCTAAAACCCAAACCCTGGCCCAACAAGCCCAAACCGAGCCCAGCCCAGCCCACCTAACCCTACCGGCCCGTTGGGCTAGCGGGTCGGGTCGGATCCGCCCGACTGAACCCGACCCGCCCGTGCCCGAACCCGCACCCCCACGACCCAGCCCAGCTGCCCGCAACTGCCGCTCCGCCCGCACTTTTCGCCGCCCCGCCCGGCCACGAGCCGCTCAGCCCGGCCACGCACCCCCGCGACCTCCGCCCGCCACGCCACGCCGCCGCCTTGCCCGGCCCGCCGCTGCCCTATAAAACCCTCGCTCCCCTCCGGCCAGTTCACCCCCACCAACCCCTCGCCTAGCCGCTCCGCACGACGCCGCCACCGCCTCGCCGTGCCCAGCCTGACGCCGCCACCGCCTAGCCGTGCCCAGCCCCGCGTCGCCCAGCCGCCTCCGCCCCTCCGGCGGCCTCCCCGACAGCACCCAGCAACAGCAGCAGCGGCCGCAGCAGCGCCTCCAGCCGCCTGCCGCACGCCGCCGCCTCCGGCCAGCGCCGCCCCAGCACCCTCCGGGCCGCCTCAGGCCGCAGCGCCGCCCCTCCGCCGCCGCCTCCGACCGATCGTCCTAAACCCTAACCCTAGGTTTTCGTGTCGTGTCGGACACGTGTCGGACACAAAAATTTAGGGTTTTTGAACCATGTTCAGGTACACGTATCTCCCTGCTCGTTTATCCGATTTCGATTCCGTCAGTTGCGTCGCGAACCCCGCGTGACCCTCTCAGTGTCCGTGCAACCCGCTCGGTGCATCGCGTCCTGTGGCGATCGCGAACCGCGATCCAAAAACAGGAAAAACAACGCCCTGATTCACCCCGGAACTGGGTATGTCCCGCCGAACGGGATGACTTGGTCGCGTGCGGTCTTCACAGATACGTGCGCACCGTCGATACGGACGTGCGGGATTTCACAGAAGTTGATTCGGGTGTGCGTGCATACCGGAATCAACGCGTATCCGCGGACACCGTCCCGTATCTGTCCTTTCTGGAGCGTGTCCTAACTTTGTGTACACACGTCGGATCAAAACAAAACTTACGCCATCGGACTCGTAGCGATAAGCTGGTCCTGTGACCCAAGTTTGGTTCGATTCTGAGAACGTTGACAAAATTGCGTGTCGTGGGCCCCGTAGGCTCCACTTGACGGGCGATTTTGTGACCGGCTCATCGGAATCCAATTCTGGAAGTTCCGTTGGGTTCGTATCATCGTTCCTGACCTGTTAACACTAAGTTTGGTGAATTTAGAGACCGTTGACCCTGACACGTTTTTCGGTGCAAAGCGGGCCCACATGTGGACCCCGTTTTGACCCAAAATTTCTATTTTTGCCCTTGTCTCCAAACTGGACTCAAGGACAGGCGTTTCTAGCTGATTGATATTTTCTGGATCTGATGGTGATATTTATTTCAGCAACCGGAGTACCGTCTGCCAATCCAGCTGAAGTCAGAGCTACAGTTGGAGCCCGAACCGCAGGCAAGTGTACCTCGCCAAAACTTGCAGTCTTGTTAAATATTCCTTGGCTTAGTTATACATCAGTGGGCAAGTATACATTGCCAACTTTACAGTTCTTGTTGCATATTTTCTTGCTTTATTTATATTGCTGTGCATGCTTGACCTAGGACCGAGTGACGTACTTAGCGTCCGATTATTAGTCGGATGCCAACACCGTACGCGATGTTGTGTATGTTATCTAGAGATGGATATCGTGACCCTTTACATTCTCATACTTGTCTTATCAAGTATAACATAACCCAGGACACTTGACACTATTCATGGACAAGATCGTTTTGAGATATTCATGGTAATTCTGTATAGGATACAGACTTTATGGTATTGACATTATATTCCTAGATACTTTATGACTTGCTGCATTAGATATGATCTTGCGTGACATGGACATGGGGCCACATGGACATGAGACGTGTGATTACATTGGATGGGGAGAGACACAGGGTACATGTTGATTATATTATGCCGGCATCGTAGCTCCCATTGTGAGCTAGACAACCACATGATATTAGTGCTACCGGCTCCCCAACACAGAGCTTGTAGTAGTTTCAGCCTGAGTTCTAGTGCTGCTCTTATCTTGTATATCACTTAGCTGGTTACATAGTTTACCCTATTATTTATTTATTGCTGCACTGTATTTATTTTGGCATGAGCTTTCTTGTACCTTGCTATGTTCCCTGAGGACCTGGATCCGGATTATGTCCCCAGGTATAGTCGAAGAGATCCACCAGAGATACACCGTACAGGAGCACTTCCAGGAGCTGTACCAGGACCTGAGGACGATATCGCACAAGAGGACTTCTCCTGAGCATTGGCTGTATATAGTCAGTTATTTCTGTTTCTATTTTTATTTCCAGTTCATTTATTTCCTGTCTATTTGCTTGATGTATCAGACATATTCTCGGATTGTTCCCCGAGACACTTATTTGAGATTTGCTTATTTATTCTATTATATTTATTCTGGCATTTAATCTGTGATTATCTGTTGTGGATGAGATTAGAATAGTCTGTGACCTGTATCATTGGTTCTATTTCCTATTAGACTACAGCTTAAGCATGCCCTGATGGATCCATTAAATTGGGTTGTCCATCGGTGCGTGCTGCTGGCCATTGCCACGTGTCCAGTCCCTCAGCATTTTGGGACTGGGGTGTGACATAGTTTTTGTGGTGGCCCATGCAGGACTTCGACTAAATTGTTCGGTTTCAACTTAGGGACCGAACATGTCTGCAATAAGATAGAATAAGTTTTAGGATCTCATCCACTTGCTTGAAACGTTCTTGATATCTATATTGGATTCGAACTAATTTCTTGAATTGCATCCTGCCTTGATTCCTGTGCGCCTCTTATTGTTTATTTTGGTTGCAAAGTTATGGATTCACGAGCGAACGACGAGACTCCTGCAAGATCACCACGAGATGCTGTGGTAACCAACGAAGATGAAGTAACACTAGTGGATGGAGGACAATCAGCTCAACAACAGGCCTCGAGAACCCATCAAGATGACGTTCCACCATCGACGCAGTCTACTCCACCGATGCCTTCCTTCCCACTAGGACAGCCTATGGACGAACAACAAATGTTCCGAATGTCCTACGTAATGATGCAAGCATATCAGAAGATTCAACAAGAAGCTCAACAAAACCAAGCGGAGAACTTCATCGACAGAATTAGCTCGGAGTCCCGGAAGCTAATCAGTTCAAATGCAACTACCTTAGACGAGGACGTTCTTACTGCAGCACGACCCGTGGAGTGCACCACAAGGATCGAGTCCAGCCAGAAGCGGCCGTATGCGTCAGCACCAGACCAAGAGCAACAAGAAAGAGCTACAAAATGACCACAAATAAATCCACCACCGAGAGCAGCATCAAGAGCCTCATTCCTTCCTACTTGTTACTACTGTGGCAAGATAGGCCATATTAATAAGGAGTGCAGACGCAAGTTAGGATTATGCTTAATTTGTGGAACCAATCAACACTTGGCCAAGGATTGTCCTCAGCATCAAGAGAAAGCAGTGATGATTCATCAACCAGCCACATCAGCACCTGCCGGAGCACCATAGGAAGAAATTGCAAAGAGTTCTCCTATGTACCAGCCGCCAGAAGCATCTCTGCAAGTACTACCTGTCTGTCCATATTGTCGCAAGCGAGGCCATATTGAGGACGAGTGCAGACGAAAAAAGAAAGTATGCTTAGCTTGCGGATCCAGTCAGTATTTATTAAGGGAATGCCCTGAGCGTCGAGAAAAAGCACCAAAGGGTAGCCAGCAAGCGTTACTAATACCGAGGCCAGCCTATACAGCATTGGGAGCACCGCAAACGGAAGTTCAAGAAGTCCTACCACCAGCTCCAGGAGGGTATCAGCCGAGGCCACCCTTGATACCCCAGGCACTACTCTTCCAGCAGGCTCAGCAGCAGAAGAATCGACTGCAAGGACGCGAGCAAGCCCTGACGACGACCGTGAAGAACGTGCAGACTCGTGGAGTAGCTAATGCGCGTAAGTGATTCGTAGATGCCGTTTCTAGTATTGTTTAGCTCGTGCCTATTGGTTCGTGACCTCAGCCCCAACCTAGTAATTTGAAACTTGTTAATAATAACCTAGTTTTCCTAAGAATTGTAGTTCTCTTGCCTAAACTAGATTTTTACTCTGGAAAGTGCACAACTTTCATTCTTAGGGAAACGATATTTCCCTAAGTATCTTGTGGTGTTGCTACGAACAATTACTTGCAACCGTGTCATCTCTGCTGACCGGTTATTCTTTGATTACGAGGACGCAATCCTCTTAAGGGAGGTAGATTGTAAACCACCTGATTTTTCAAGAATTTTTAAATTTGGATTTTTTACAATTTTCTGGAATTTTCTGGGAATTTTCTGTAATTAAATTCAGGATTTTAATTATTTAATGATTTTTAATTAATAATAAAATATATTAAAATATTATGTAAATAATATTTTATGGTGTAAAATGAAAAACTGGACTTAGGATAATTTTTCTGGAATTTATTGGGCCCCGGACCTATTTTTTTATCACCTAAAAACTATTATTAGTTAATTAATTAATTAATTAATTATTTAATTATTTAATGAGTTATTTATTTTTTTAAACCTAAAATCCAAACCCTGGCCCAACAGGCCCAAACCGAGCCCAGCCCAGCCCACCTAACCCTACCGGCCCGTTGGGCTAGCGGGTCGGGTCGGATCCGCCCGACTGAACCCGACCCGCCGGTGCCCGAACCCGCACCCCCACGACCCAGCCCAGCTGCCCGCAACCGCCGCTCCGCCCGTACTTTCCGCCGCCCCGCCCGGCCACGCGCCACTCAGCCCGGCCACGCACCCCTCGACCTCCGCCCGCCACGCCACGTCGCCGCCTTGCCCGGCCTGCCGCTGCTCTATAAAACCCTCGCTCCCCTCCGGCCAGTTCACCTCCACCAACCCCTCGCCTAGCAGCTCCGCCCGACGCAGCCACTGCCTCGCCGTGCCCAGCCCGACGCCGCCACCGCCTCGCCGTGCCCAGCCCCGCGTCGCCCAGCCGCCTCCGCCCCTCCGGCGGCCTCCCCGACAGCACCCAGCAACAGCAGCAGCGCCCCCAGCCGCCTGCCGCACGCCGCCGCCTCCGGCCAGCGCCGCCCCAACACCCTCCAGGCCGCCTCAGGCCGCAGCGCCGCCCCTCCGCCGCCGCCTCCGGCCGACCGTCCCAAACGCTAACCCTAGGTTTTCGTGTCTTGTCGGACACGGAAATTTTAGGTTTTTGAACCCTGTTCAGGTACGCGTATCTCCCTGCTCGTTTATCCGATTTCGATTCCGTCAGTTGCGTCAGGAACCCTGCGTGACCCTTTCGGTGCCCGTGCAACCCGCTCGGTGCATCGCGTCCTGTGGCGATCGCGAACCGTGATCCAAAAACAGAAAAAACAACGCCTTGATTCACCCCGGAACTGGGTACGTTCCGCCAAACGGGACGACTTGGTCGCGTGCGGTCTTCACAGATACGTGCACACCGTCGATACTGACGTGCGAAATTTCGCAGAAGTCGATTCGGGTGTGCGTGCACACCGGAATCAACGCGTATCCGCGGACACCGTCCCGTATCCGCCCTTTCTGGAGCCCATCCTAACTTTGTGTACACACGTCGGATCGAAACAAAACTTACGCCATCGGACTCGTAGCGATACGCTGGTCCTGTGACCAAAGTTTGGTTCGATTCTGAGAACGTTGACAAAATCGCGTGTTGTGGGCCCCGTAGGCTCCACTTGACGGGCGATTTTGTGACCGGCTCATCGGAATCCAATTTTGGAAGTTCCGTTGGGTTCGTATTATCGTTCATGACCTGTTGACACTAAGTTTGGTGAATTTGGAGACCGTTGACCCTAACACATTTTTTGGTGCAAAGCGGGCCCACATGTGGACCCCGTTTTGACCCGAAATTTCCATTTTTGCCCTTGTCTCCAAACTGGACTCAAGGACAGACGTTTCTAACTGATTGATATTTTTTGGATCTGATGGTGAGGTTTATTTCAGCAACCGGAGTACCGCCTGCCAATCCAGCTGAAGTCAGAGCTACAGTTGGAGCCTGAACCGCAGGCAAGTGTACCTCGCCAAAACTTGCAGTCTTGTTAAATATTCCTTGGCTTAGTTATATATCAGTGGGCAAGTATACCTTGCCAACTTTACAGTTCTTGTTGCATATTTTCTTGCTTTATTTATATTGCTGTGCATGCTTGACCTAGGACCGAGTGACGTACTTAGCGTCTGATTATTAGTCGGGTGCCAACACCGTACGCGATGTTGTGTATGTTATCTAGAGATGGATATCGTGACCCTTTACATTCTCGTACTTGTCTTATCAAGTACAACATAACCCAGGATACTTGATACTATTCATGGACAGGATCTTTTTGAGATATTCATGGTGATTCTGTATAGGATACAGACTTTATGGCATTGACATTATATTCCTAGATACTCTATGACTTGCTGCATTAGATATAATCTTGCGTGACATGGACATGGGGCCACATGGACATGGGACGTGTGATTACATTGGGTGGGGAGAGACACACAGGCTACAGGCTGATCATATATATATATACCCCTATTATTGTGAGGCACAAGACTCTAAACCCGAGCTTGGCCCTTTACGTGTTATTACTGCTACCCGGCTCCCCGACACAAAGCTTGTAGCGGCTTCAGCCTGAGTTCTAGTGATGCTCTCAACTTGTATTTATCACTTAGCTGGTTACATAGTTTACCCTGCTATTTTATTTAATTTCTGCACTGCATTTATTTTGGCTTGTATTATCTGTACCTTGTTATGTCCCCTAAGGACCTGGAATGGACTATGTCCCCAGGTATAGCCGAAGAGATCCATCCAGAGATACACCGTACAGGAGCACTTCCAGGAGCTATACCAGGACCTGAGGACGAGTTCGCACCAGAGGACTTCTCCTGAGCAGTGGCTGTATATAGTCAGTTATTTCTGTTTCTATTTTCAGTTCCTTTACTTCTTGTCTATTTGCATTGATGTATCAGACTTGTTCTCGGATTGTTCACCGAGACACTTTTATTAAGATTTGATAGTTATTTCTATTTCCTTTATTCTGGCTTTTGATCTGTGATTATCTGTTGTGGATGAGATTAGAATAACCTGGGACTTGTAATAATTATTCTATTTCCTGTTAGATTACAGCTTAAGCATGCCCTGATGGATCCATTAAATTGGGTTGTCCATCGGTGCGTGCTGCTGGCCATTGCCACGTGTCCAGTCCCTCGGTATTTTGGGACTGGGGTGTGACATATCTAGAGATTGCAGTTCGAGCCTCCTGGGTGCCATTTAATTCTCCTTTGGGAGAATTAAGTGGTGAGTTGGTGATGGGTACAACGCAGGTGAAGTTCAAGTGTAGGTGCAGGTGCGGGACTACGGGCCGAGATGAGTGGGACCTTCGGGCCGAGTTTGTAGCCCTCCGGGACAGGAGTCTGTAACACAATTACCTCTTCCAAATATATATATATATATATATATATATATATATATATATATATATATATATATATATATATGTGTGTGTGTGTGTGTGTGTGTGTGTGTGTGTGTGAGTGGACGAAAAAATATATGGACGGGATATTACACCAAGGCTTATTGCACCATTATTGTACCAGACAATATCAACCACAATTTTTTTTTTGAAATATGCGATTATAAAGTATGCTGACGTGATAGCAAGTTAATGGATGATTTATAAACCACACATTACAAAAAAATGAGTGGTTAAGATTTCATGGTACAATATTGGTACATTATTTTGTCGCATATATATATATATATGTGTGTGTGTGTGTGTGTGTGTGTGTGTGTGTGTGTGTGAAAAACTGAATATATGTATGTGCCGAGAATTGGGAACAAATATTTTAATTTCATGCACCGAACTCAACTGACACTTGTGGTAAGTAAGAAGAGGTATTACCTCCTTGGCTGGGCGAACGTTCTCAGGATCAAACCGCGGGAGAGGTATGGGACAGTGGTCCAAATGACATGCAATACATCGTGCACAAAGTTCCGTACATATCGACGGTCATCTCAATTTGTTTTATTTTATTTCAAGCATCATATCAGATATGGGCTTTGTAATCTAGCTATATAATTGGGCATAACTCAATCTGGCCTTCTCAATGAAACTACGACCCTTAAAACAGCTATGGTGAACAGTTTTTAACCGATAGGTATTGGGCCGGTACAGTTATTTAAATACGAGTCACATATTTGGATTCCTTTCTTGAATAAATTTTAAGAAATAGAACTCTAAGTTATCACCGTGTCTGAAATGTAAATATGTAGTTAAATATTGCCGAATGTAATAGGAATTGGATCTAAGATGGTTCCTAATAAAAAAACTAGTATTTAACGTGTTAGAAATACTAGTTTGATTTCATTTGAAATGTAAAACTATTCATTTCAAATTGCAAACTAATATTTATTTTTTGTCAACTTTGTATGGCAAGAACAATAAGGATCTTTTTGGTTGTTTTGAACCTAAGGGTAAATGTTGTTTTCACCGAATTTTTGTATTTTTTTGAACCGACTGTTTAATAAGTGTTTAAAAATATTCTTGTTTGTAATTTTTTTTTGAGGTATTGATTTTGTTCAACTCAACCACCTCTCCACCCAAACTAAACTACTGTAGTATAATTTTCAATGGTTTTATAAACACCATAAATCAGTGGGTTAAGGGTTTCTATTGTTTTCCATTTATACCATAATAAAAAAATTACAACAAGTAAGAAAAAAGCCTAATACTCTATTTTTCTTTCTTTCTTTCTCGTATTTTCTTAATATACAATTATAAGTTTATTTTCTACAAATTGTTGGTGTTTTTGTCTTTGGACTATAAAAGATAGTCCCACATTGGCTACACCACCAAGTGTGTATCTCAATATAATACTTTGCTTGTGTTAAGGTGTGCACATGGGGTGTGGTGAGGCACACCATGTGGGGTATTTTATTAGGATAAAGAAGGATTAATTCCTTAATGAAAGTATTTATGCTTTTTGTCATTCTCTTAAAATTTATTCCATAGGAGCTAAGCCCCAAAGGGGCTTAGCAACTCAGACTCGGGCTCGGGCTCAAGGGCGCAAAGTGGCACTTTGTTGGCGCATTTTGTACTTTGTACGTCAGTATCGGGGGGTCGTATGGGCGGGTCGCATGCACTGCTGCTGCTGCAGATATATTTGAACGGTCATGAAAATATATGGTCTGTTATTCAGATCCGTTTTTTGTGGGATTTAAAATTTATTCGTTTAGGGATCCGTAATTAATCTGTTCCTATCTTTCCGTAACTGTTGGACGGCTAAGGTTTTCACCCTCTCTTTATAAATACTCTCTTCGTGCCTTTTTGAAGATTTACTTTGAAATAGAGGAGACGAAGAGAGTTGAAGCAGCCGCCATTGCAGTCCAGGAAGTTCGTGCGAGACCAAGCAAGGAGGTGATATCGAGCGTTCCAGAAGTTCTACGTGAACTTGCTGGTTCCTGGGAGCAGATCGTGTGGGGACGAATCTTGCTATGAGCAACGGTGATCTTCATCACCCCAGCAGGCAGAGTTTATTCTTCTTCTTCCTCTTCTCTTTTGTAAGTTATAAACTTTGTTCTGTACTTTTGTAATTGTTATTGCAAGGATGAACGAGAAGATAGTTTTCTCTGATTCTTTTGTTAACTTGTTTATAGTTGTAAGCAGATCTTATATAATCTTCTTGTTAGATCGAGAGATATCAGGTAGAAAACTCTTGTGTGAACTTCTGATCTCGACTTCAACTTCTGGTTCTATCATCTTTGATTAAGTCTCGGGAATAACAATCTCAAAGCAAGATCCGAGTAAGATGGAGAACCGATCAAATCTTTTTGATACTAGCTTTCACACGCTTGAGAAGTTTGATAGCGAACACTACAACATTTGGAATATGAAGATCTCTCTAAATCTTCATCTTGTCAAAGTTTCTTATGTGTTGGTTGATCCAGAACCTACCATCCCTGAAGATGGAGGAGAACTTGAAGTTGGTGTGGCACAGGACGCGCACAACAAATGGAAAAAAGACAACGACCTCTGCAGGCTATTGATCCTCAATGCAATAGAGGACTCGATGACAGTCTTACAATAAGAAAGAGAAGGCGAAAGACGTCTGGGAAGCTCTTGAGAATCATTACAAAACTGATGAAAAGATGTCTATAATATATCTCGTTGAAAAGTTTTTCACTTTGCAATTTGATCATGAGAAGGTAATGCTACCGAAAGTCAAGGAACTTCTGAAGATGCAGCAGAAGCTGGAGGAAGAGGGCATGAAGCAAAAAGATAAGTTAATGGTGGGGGATATCGTCACCAAGCTTCCTCCAGGCTGGATTAAGTTCAAGACTGACATGTACCGTAAGAAGATGGAGATCCAGCTTGAAGATCTTCTTCACTGGATTCACATTGAAGATGAGGCCAGGGGACAAATGAAGTTGGATTTTCTATCCAAATGGTTGGCAGAGGCCAACTTGGTGCATGCTGGTGATTCCAAGGGGAAGCATAAGGCTTCTCACAACAATAAAAAGAAGGACTTCAACCATCTGAAGGTGAAGTCGGCTTTGATAAAGCCGAAGCCAAAGCCCAAGTCCGAAGTGACTTGCTTCAATTATGGAAAGAAGGGCCACTACCGGAGTGACTGCAGATCCAAGTCCAAACAGACAAAGCAAGGTAAGCCTAACATGGTTGCTATGATTGTGCAGGTTGTCACGACTAGTGTCGACTCTGACTGGTGGGTGGACACTAGCACATCCTGTCTTGTTTGCTCAAAGAAGGAGTTGTTCACCACCTACAAGCCTACATCTAAGAAGGTTCTGGTGGCGAACTAGGCACAAGCTGAAGTACTCGGAGTCGGAACGGTGGTATTGAACCTGACTCCTAGGAAGTCGCTGATGCTTCAGGATTTGAAGCATGTACCAATGATAGCCAAGAATCTGGTCTTAGGAAGTCCACTCTGCAATGCAGGCTTGAGGACGGACATTAACGCCGGACAGATGATGATGTCTTACAAAGGAACATACTTCGAAAAATCTTTCTTTGAAAGATCATGATATTCTAGATTAATTTTTTTTTTGGATTTGAAGGGTCTAACTCTAGATGAGTAAATCTTTGGAATTTAAATTTGGAAGATAGAATTTTGAGGATTGAATTTAAAATTTTGAGTATTGGGTTACTAATTTATAATTTTGAGAAATTTAAGAAGATTTACATTATAGTCCTTAGACTACAAGATATCGATGTAAAATATATTTAAAAAAATATTTTGAAGATTGGAATTAAACTCAAGTTTTGAAAATGTTGAGGATTTGGAATCTTATGGATTAATTGTTGAAGAGATAAATAAATTTGATCGAGTAGAAGAATGATAATTTTAAAAGTGAGAATTTAATTTAATTTAAATTTGAGGAGTTTAATTCTTAAAGGGGTAAATTTTGAGGACTTAAAATTTTATTTTAAGTATAGAAAATGAAGTTAATATTGAGGACTTTGCAAAATCACAATAAATGATTTGACCTCATTGGAAAAAAAGTGTATTATTGAAAATCTTAAATTGCGATAACACAATTCTTTTAATGTGGGTAGATTGTAAGCTCCCTCATTTTGGAATATGAGTAATTAGGTATTTATTTATTTATTTAATTTAATTTATTTAATTTAATATTTTAAAGTATTAATTTATAAAATCTTTTTTTATAAATGACACTTTGCCACGACTTGGATATTTGGAGCAATGCGCACCATTTTTACTTCCAATTTTTTTTATATTACTAATATTGATTGTAACTAATATATTTGGAACATTGATGTTGTATTTGTTTGATCTCCCCCATGCTCCAAGAATATTGACAAACATCTAGAACCACGGTTACCGTAAAACTGCTTTCTTTTGACTAGAACTTGACCTAAACCAAACCCAAACACATGTAGGCATGTAGTGCACCCAAATATCCCATGTATATATGTTATATTTAAATTTATTTATTTCTATTTATAGAATTTCTATTTATAGAAAGTGCTATATGTGTCATCATAGTTGGCCTAACTATCCAAGATCCTAACCAACCAAATCACAATCCTAACAAACAACCCCCACACCTTTTTTCTATTCCACAACATATTTCACATATAAAATATATCCACAAAATCTGAACAAATCAATTAAAGATTTAAATCCCATATTTCTAAATTAGGAAACCCCTAGTTTGTTACATATTTCTATTTTTGGATCAAACCAAATCCTAAGTGAATATTTTTGTGACAATCCCCTAATTTAAATTTTAGCCCCTTACCATATTAATACTCCACAAAATCCTACCAAAATATTTTTAAATATTAAATCATATCCTAACCATCTACTTATTTAAACTACATATATTTATCAACTCCCCAACACTTAAACCTATTTATTAGGTTTGGCCCCCATTTTTCTCTCTCTCACAAAAAACACTCTTGCCTCATATTCTCTCCCTCTTCTACTTCTTTCTCTCTTCCTCTCTCATTCCCCACAGTCCACAACTCCACAAAACCCCAACCGAACCCCTTTTTGGCCAAATATTGGCTGCTGATTGCAGCAGCAGTTCAGACCCCTCCACAGGAGAAAAAAAATCCTAAATTTATATCATAATTACTGTCTCAAAGAGCTTCGTCAAGTTTTGTGAGGTTTGAAGTTCTTTTTGTACTCTGTTTGGCCGTAGTCGCGAAAAATGTCCCCACCGTAATCGCAATTGCAATTGCGTAAAATTTTTAACTTTGTTTCTTTCCGTAATTTTTTATGAATAAAACCTTGTGTAAATTTATATTAATGATAGATTATATTTAGAGTTAGTTCTATGCATTAGATCTATATTTTTACGTACAAAAATTATCCCAAACCAATGAACAACCTTGACACGGACACGTCGCATTATGACTAGTTATAGTTCTTTGATAGTTGTTATATTTTACTGAAGTAAATAAATTTCAAAAATTAATGTATATTAATTCCAAAATATTTAATGTATTTATTTTTTATTTAATCATATTTGGATGCCAACATGGAGGTTGTATGTCAAGGCTATGTGCCAAAGTTGATTAGAATGACTAGTTGTCGTCCGATGCAAATAATGACAAGCAATGCCGATGTTTGATTATTTTTGATTAGTTAAAAATAATTTCAAAATATTAATTATGATTAATTCAGTAATAAATGATGTTAAAATACATGATTAAGAGATTCCATGCATGTTAGATGAATATCATATCAATGGTGCAAGTTTTGCGATATCGATACGTTCCTACGTACATTTAGGACTACGTGTAGCCAAACACATGTAAGTTCCTATAAGTACGTATGGTATGTCGATGTAAGACACCCTCACAACGTATTTTGAGAGTGACATGGCACGTGTATCATGGCACATTTTTCAATGCTACGCAACTATTGGATTGTTAGACAAGAACGTCAACTGAAACTTGAGGTTGTACAACGATCTTTCGTGTTGTCCTAGAGTAGTTAGAATGTATGATTATTGATTAGAATTTATTTAATATGACATCTTGGATCTGCTACTCTTCCAGCAGATGGCGTCGGACAGATAATATTGCAGCCACAGAAAGTAGACAAGTGTATCTTGCCATGATGTATCACAGTTGTAAACACCCTATATTTTTAGATTTTTTTAAAAACAATTTTTGGAATTAATATGCAATTATTTTCAATAATTTACATAGGCCCTGTAGTGAGTTTGTAAATTTTAATTGCCAATAAATAACATTAAAATGAAATAAAAATATGATTTTATGGTGTAAAATAGAAAACCGGACTTAGGGTAATTTTCTGGGATTTTATTGGGCCTCAGACCTATTTTTAAAAGCCTAAAAACTATTTTTCTAATTAAAAATTAATTAATGTTTTATTATTGTTATTATTATTATTATTATTATTCTGTTTATTTTGGTTTTAGGGGCCCGGCCCGGCCCAGTGGGCCGAGCCCGTTAGTGCAGCCCAGCCCGCACCAGCTTAGCGGGTCGGGCGGGTCCGCCTAACCCGGAACCCGCACCGACCCGACCCGACTTCCTCTCCCCTCCCACGTTCGAACGCTGACCGCGTCCCCCGCCCGGTTCCTCCGCCCCCTCCGCCGGCACGACTGCCACGACCCCACGCCCCGACTCGGCCTCCGCCAGACCCGGCTCCCCTCCGCCTATAAAAACCCCCTATTCCCTCTTCCCTCCTCCCTCGACCTCCCCAAACCCAGCCGCCCTCCGCCGGAACCCCACTCCGGCCGTTCCCTTCCCCGCTGCAGCGGCGACCCCGGCTGCCCTTTCTCGACCTCCTCCCCTCCCAGACCTCGCCTCCTCCCTTCCTGCCGCCTCAAGGACCCGATGCCGGCCTCCCCAAGCTCCGCCGCCGCCCCTGAACCCCCGCCGCAGCACAGCCCTAGCCCGGCGCCACCACGCCGACGGTCGACCTGCCTCCAGCGTGTCCTCCAGCAGCCCCTAGGCCGGACACAGGCACAGCCGGACGCGGACACAGCTCTGACACAGGATTCGGACACGACAGTGTCGTGTCGGACACAAACTCGAGTGTCGACACGAAAAATCCCGTTTCGTGAAGCCCTGTTCAGGTACTCCTAATTTCCTCCTCGTAACTCGGAATTCGATTCCGTAAATTTCTACACGAAGCCTGTATGACCCTCTCGGTGTCCGGATAAACCGCTCGGGGTATCGCGTCCTGTGGTGATCGCACACCGCGATCCAAAAATAGGAAAAACCAGACCCTGTTTCACCCCGGAACTGAGTGCGCCCCACCAAACGGGACGACTTGGTCGTGCGCGATCTTCACAGATACGTGCACGTCGTTGATACGGACGTGTGGGATTTCGTGGAAGCTGATTCGGGTGTGCGTGCACACCGGAATCAACGCGTATCCGCGGACATCGCCCCGTATCCGCCTTTTCTGCAATTTACCCTAACTTCGTGCACACACGTCAGATCGAGACGAAACTTGTGCCATCGGACTCGTAGCGATACGCTGGTCCTGTGGGTCAAGTTTGGTCCGATTCTGAGAACGTTGACGAAATCGCGTGTCGTGGGCCCCACAAGCCCCGCTCGACGGGCGATTTCGTGATCGACTCATCGGAATTCAAATCTGAAAGTTCCGTTGGGTTCATATCAGCGTTCCTGACTTGTTGACACTAAGTTTGGTGAATTTGGAGACCGTTGACCCTGACACGTTTTTCGGTGCAAAGCGGGCCCACCGGTGGACCCCGTTTTGGGCCGAAATTGTCGTTTTTGCCCTTGTCTCCAAATTGGACCCAAGGACAGGCATTCCTAGCTGTTTGATACCTTCTGAGCGTGATGGTACTGCTTATTTCAGCTTTTGGAGACATCTCTAGAAATTTTCGAAACCAGGACCTAAGGGGAATTCAAACACCAGGCAAGTGCACCTTGCCAAACTTGCAGTCATTATTTTCATATTTTCTGTAAAAATACTCTGCTGGATTTCTTATGCAAATTCATATAAACTGATTTAAACTGCTTAACCTAGGGAACGTATGACGTACCTAGTGTCCGATCATAGTCGGGTGCCGACACCGTACGCGGTGTTGGGTTCGTCATTTAGAGATGGATTTACGATTCCCTTACTTTGTACTTGACCTATCAAGCACCCTACAACCCAGGACACTTGACACTATCATGGACAGAATCCTCCTGAGATATTCGTGGTGATTCTGTATAGGATACAGGACTTGATTGAGACATTTATTATAGACAGTATAACTTGTTGCATTAGTTATAATCCCGCTGACATGGACATGAGACGTTATGGTCATGGCTTACGTGATTATATTGGGTAGGGAGAGACACACAGGCTACAGGCTGTTCTACATATATATCTACTATTATTGTGAGGTTGTAGACTCTCCAGCAGAGCTAGACCCTTTACGTGTTATTACTGCTACCGGCTCCCCGACACAGAGCTTGTAGCAGTCTCAGCCTGAGTACTAGTGTTGCTCTCATTTGTATATCACATAGATGGTTACTTAGTTTACCCTGTTGTCATTTATTTATTGCACTGCTTATTCATTTGGCTTGTTTTATTTTGTGCCTTGCTATGTCCACTGAGGACCTGGAATGGATTATGTTCCCAGGTTTAGCAGAGGAGCAGTACCCCGAGGTATACGGGACCGTAGCTGAAGCTATTGCTAGAGCTGAACCGAACACTGAAGACGAGGTGACTGCCGAGGACTTCTCCTGAGTGCCTGTCCCAGTACTCATTTATCTATTCCATGTTTATATCTTTTGTTCCTGGCCTATAGAGCCAGTTTATTCAGACTTAAGTCGGATTGTTTCTCCGACTGACTTGCTGTGATGTTGTTGCTACTTATTTCCATTCTGTATGCAGTTTACTTCTTTATCTTTATGGATGAGATTAGTATGACTTGTGTAGTAGACCTTATTTACAGCTTAAGTACGTCCTGATGGTTCCATTAAATTGGGTTATCCATCGGTGCGTGTTGCTGGCCATTGCCACGTATCTCCAGTCCCTCGGCATTGTGGGACTGGGGCGTAACATGGTTTTTGTGGTAGCCCATGCAGGTCCGTACTAAATTGTTCGATTTCAACTTAGGACCGGACAGGCCTGCAATAAGATAGGTTATAGGATCTCATCCATTGATTGAATCATTTTTGAACTCTATGTCGAATTCAATTTAATTGCTTGACTTGCATCCTGTTTTGATTCCTCTGTGCGTTCTCATTGTTTTCTTTTGGTACAGAGTTATGGATCCCAGAAGTGGTGACGAGACCCCCTTGGGTACACCGACTGAAGCAGGGTTTACCTGCGAAGCTGGAACGACGCCAGATACCAGAGGACAATCCTCTCAGAGCAATCAAACTGGCCAGCCAAGTTCCAGGTTCAGGCGTGATGATATCCCGCCTCCTCCCCAGTTCCCTCCTGCGATGCCTGTCTTTCCCCCAGGACAGGCAATGGACGGCCAGCAAATGTTCCAGATGTTCTACGCCATGATGCAGGCACAACAACAGATTCAACAGGAGACCCAACGCCGAGAGGCTGAGAACCTAAGGAACAGCCTAGTCACAGCCTTGGAGCATGCAAATCCACCAAATAGGCGGCCAGCGACGGGATCTATTACAGATTTCCGCCAACTCAAGTCCTGTACCTTCTCGGGCAAGGAAGGACCAACTGAAGTGCATGAATGGCTTACGAACACACAGCATCAGTTGGAGGCCGTCGAACTACCAAGGGACAAATGGATGACTGCCGTCAGGATGCAACTGACGGACAACGCGCATCATTGGTGGTTGTCCGAAGAAAGAAGGCTCGGACATGATCAGGTTACCTGGGAGGAGTTCTCCAGACTCTTCCAAGAAATGTACATCCCTGCTGTGGCTCGGTCAGAACTCCGAGACAGATTCAACCGCCTGATCCAGAGCAACATGACGGTGGAGGAATATAACGCCGAATTCATTCGCCTGAGCCGCTTCGCCCCTTCGCTAATTCCTACCGAAGAGGAGAAGGCAGAAAAGTTCTTTGATGGGCTCAGGTTCGAGCTTCAGAAGTTAATCGGATCGGTCGCGCCCACCTCTTACACCGACGTCCTAGCTGCAGCACGTCGGCTGGAGCACGTTACTCGGAGGGAATTAAGCCTGAAACGTCCCTTCTCCTCAGCACCGTCCAAGTCATCACCAGGGGAATCTGCTAAACGGCCCCAGAAGAGCCCGCCTCCAAGAGCAGCAACTAAGAACCTGCCTACTTGCCATTACTGCAGCAAGGTAGGACATATTGAAAAGGAATGTCGACGCAAGCTGGGACTCTGCCTGGTTTGCGGATCTGGACAACACTTCTCAAAGGACTATTCGGAACATCGAGAGGGCATTCCGAATCGACCAGCTCCACCTGCAGCTCTTCCAGCTGGGGGAGCAACTCAGACAGGGCCTGGAGGAGCCAGGCCACCTCTACCACCTCAGGCAGCATTGTTCCAACAAGCTCGTCAGCAAAGGGGTCCCGCTCAGGGACGAGGTCAGGCATATGCACTAGCAGTCACTGAGGAAGCTACTGCAGGCGAAGTGATAGCAGGTTCCATATTAGTAGCTTCAATTTCTGCTGTAGCATTATTTGATTCTGGAGCTTCGCATTCATTTATTGCTGCTAGCTTCGTAGCCACACATAGAATAGCTACCGCACCTCTCTCGAAGATGAAGAGAATTCTAACGGGAGGTGGAATTATCCCGGTTAGTGATACTTGTAGATCATGTTCGGTAGTAGTCTGTGGCCGAGAGATGCGAGCCCAATTCCTGATCTTTTCTATGCCTGATTACGATGTTGTACTTGGTATGGACTGGTTAAGTCAGTACCATGCGACACTGGATTGCCGGCTTGGAAAAGTGATATTTAGACCCCCTAGCCTTCTTGAGTTTGAATTTCTACGAGGAGCTGTAGAACAAGGGGTCCAGCCAACTCTTAGGGTATTGGCTGTAGAAGAAGATTCAAGTTACCCAAGAGTCATAACGGAATTTGTGGATGTGTTTCCCGACGATCTTCCAGGTTTACCAACTGATCGGGAGATAGAATTCACAATAGACCTAACTCCAGGAGCCGAACCTATCACTTCATCGGTATATCGACTAGCACCTAAGGAGTTAGTGGAGCTGAAAACACAAGTTGACGACCTTCTGGAGAAAGGATTTATCCGGCCCAGTGTTTCACCATGGGGAGCACCTATACTTTTTGTACCCAAGAAGGACGGATCTGTACGGCTGTGCATTGATTACAGAGCCCTTAATGCTGTAACTATTAAGAACCGGTACCCATTACCACGTATTGATGATTTGTTTGACCAATTGAGTAGTGCTAAGGTATTCTCAAAGATTGACCTTAGATCCGATTATCACCAGATTAGGGTGAAGAAGAAAGATATCCCAAAGACGGCCTTCAGAACTAAGTATGGACATTATGAGTTCCTAGTTATGCCGTTTGGTTTAACCAACGCACCCGCCGTATTTATGAGTTTGATGAACGGGGTCTTCCATCAGTACTTGGATAAGTTCGTGGTGGTATTCATTGATGATATCCTAGTCTACTCCAAGAACCACGAAGAGCACGACGAACACCTTAGAATTGTGCTAGAAACCTTGAGAAGGAAGAAGCTATATGCCAAACTCAGCAAATGTGAGTTCTGTATGGACAAGGTGCCATTCTTAGGGCATATTATCTCGGGTGAAGGACTGTCTGTGGACCCAGAAAAGGTCACTGCTATAGAAACCTGGCCTACCCCTACCTCTGTTGCGGAAGTGAAAAGTTTTCTTGGACTTGCTGGGTATTACCGTCGGTTCGTAGAAAATTTTTCAAGGATCGCAGAGCCGATGACTAAGCTGACACGGAAGGATCAGGAGTTCATATGGACGGAAGAATGCCAGAATGCCTTCGAAGAATTGAAGAGGCGTCTAACAACAGCACCAGTCTTGACTCTTCCCTCAGGGTCAGGAGGTTTTGTTGTATATAGTGATGCGTCCGGTAGTGGACTAGGTTGTGTCTTGACGCAACATGGCAAGGTTATCGCTTATGCATCGAGGCAGCTGAAGGTCCACGAGAAGAACTACCCAACGCACGACCTGGAGCTAGCTGCAGTGATTTTTGCATTAAAGATCTGGAGACATTATCTGTATGGAGAAAAGGTCGAGATATTCACTGATCATAAGAGCTTAAAGTATGTTTATACACAGAAGGAGCTCAACATGAGGCAAAGGCGTTGGCTTGAGTTGATGGTGGACTTTGACATCGATCTGCAGTACCACCCGGGGAAAGCAAATGTTGTAGCCGACGCCCTCAGCAGAAAACCCTCGGCTTATTTCTTGACGGAGCAGCCCCAGCTATTACGAGACTTGCAAGATCTTCAGATAGAGGTTGTTCTACCTGGACAAAATGGTTTGCTGGCTAACCTCGAATTGAAGTCATCACTGGTAGAGAGAATCAAAGAAGCTTTGCCTAATGATGCCAGATTCCGAAGGCTGAAAGAGAGAATAGAAGGAGGCCTGCAAACGGGACTTCGCATCCACGAGGACGGAACATTAAGGTGCAAAAATTGCCTATATGTTCCAAATGGAGAATTAAGGCAGGAGTTGATGACAGAAGCCCATAGCTCCATATACTCGGTTCATCCAGGAGGAACCAAGATGTACCGGGACTTAAGACAATATTACTGGTGGCATGGAATAAAAAGGAAGATTGCCCGATTTGTGGCAAAATGCTTAGTCTGCCAGCAGGTGAAGGCCGAACACCAAAGGACTGCAGGTATGTTGCAGCCGCTTCCCATCCCTGAATGGAAGTGGGAGCATATTACTATGGACTTCGTCACTGGATTTCCAAGAAGCCCTAGTGGTAAGGAAAGGATGCAGTATGGGTCATCGTGGATCGGCTCACTAAGTCGGCTCACTTCTTGCCGTTCAGAGTCGGACAATCCATGGAAGTACTAGCCGACATGTATATGCGTCAGATCATAAAATTATATGGAGTGCCGGTTAGTATTGTATCAGATCGAGACTCGAGATTTACATCTCACTTCTGGCGAAGCATGCAAGAGAGTCTCGGCACCAGGCTCAAGTTCAGTACTGCCTATCATCCTCAGACAGATGGCCAATCAGAGCGCACAATTCAGATCCTGGAGGATATGCTACGATCATGTATACTGGACTTCGGAGGATCTTGGGAAGATCATCTGCACTTAGTGGAGTTCTCCTACAATAACAGCTATCAGGCAAGCATTCAGATGGCACCTTTTGAGGCATTGTACGGAAAAAAGTGCAGATCGCCTGTATGCTGGAGCGACGTTGGCGAACGTCAATTTCTAGGTCCAGAGCTAGTAACGGAGACAATAGAGAAAGTAAAACAGATTCAGAACCATCTCCGTGTAGCCTAGGATAGACAGAAGCATTGGGCCGATGCACACCGACGACCCCTGGAGTTCAAGGAAGGAGAGCATGTATTTTTGAGGATCTCGTCCACTAGAGGTACTATCAGATTTGTCAGCAGAGGCAAGTTAAGCCCAAGGTACATTGGGCCATTTGATATCTTGGAGCGCATCGGTGAGGTGGCTTACCGTCTTGCATTACCTCCATCCTTAGAGGGAGTGCATGACGTATTCCACGTCTCACAACTGAGGAGGTATGTGACGGACCCAAGCCATATAGTTGATCATTCTGAGATTTCGGTAGGACCTAGCCTGAGATACGAGGAACAGCCAGTGGGTATACTCGACACCAGCGAGAAGACACTGCGAGGGCAGACAATCAGGCTGGTTCGAGTAGCTTGGAAGCAGCACTCTCCTGGCGAATCGACCTGGGAGCGAAAAGTTGTTATGCGGCAGCGTTATCCACACCTATTTGCAGAATCAGGTAGAACCTAAGCATTCTTTAATCCTGTAAATCTTGCCTTTATAGTTTACCCTTCGATTGCGAGGACGCAATCTTCTTAAGGGGGGTAGTTTGTAAACACCCTATATTTTTAGAATTTTTTAAAAACAATTTTTGGAATTAATATGCAATTATTTTCAGTAATTTACATAGGCCCTGTAGTGAGTTTGTAAATTTTAATTGCCAATAAATAATATTAAAATGAAATAAAAATATAATTTTATGGTGTAAAATAGAAAATCAGACTTAGGGTAATTTTCTGGAATTTTATTGGGCCTCAGACCTATTTTTAAAAGCCTAAAAACTATTTTTCTAATTAAAAATTAATTAATGTTGTATTATTATTATTATTATTATTATTATTATTATTATTATTATTCTGTTTATTTTGGTTTTAGGGGCCCGGCCCGGCCCAGTGGGCCGAGCCCGTTAGTGCAGCCCAGCCCGCACCAGCTTAGCGGGTCGGGCGGGTCCGCCTAACCCGGAACCCGCACCGACCCGACTTCCTCTCCCCTCCCACGTTCGAACGCTTACCGCGTCCCCCGCTCCGCCGCCCGGTTCCTCCGCCCCCTCCGCCGGCACGACTGCCACGACCCCACGCCCCGACTCGGCTTCCGCCAGACCCGGCTCCCCTCCGCCTATAAAAACCCCCTATTCCCTCTTCCCTCCTCCCTCGACCTCCCCAAACCCAGCCGCCCTCCGCCGGAACCCCACTCCGGCCGTTCCCTTTCCCGCTGCAGCGCCGACCCCGGCTGCCCTTCCTCGACCTCCTCCCCTCCCAGACCTCGCCTTCTCCCTTCCTGCCGCCTCAAGGACCCGACGCTGGCCTCCCCAAGCTCCGTCGCCGCCCCTGAACCCCCGCCGCAGCACAGCCCTAGCCCGGCGCCACCACGCCAACGGTCGACCAGCCTCCAGCGTGCCCTCCAGCAGCCCCTAGGCCGGACACAGGCACAGCCGGACGCGGACACAGCTTCGACACAGGATTCGGACACGACAGTGTCGTGTCGGACACGAACTCGAGTGTCAACACGAAAAACCCTGTTTCGTGAAGCCCTGTTCAGGTACTCCTAATTTCCTCCTCGTAGCTCAGAATTCGATTCCGTAAATTTCTACGCGAAGCCTGTATGACCCTCTCGGTGCCCGGACAAACCGCTCGGGGCATCGCGTCCTGTGGTGATCGCACACCGCGATCCAAAAACAGAAAAAACTAGACCCTGTTTCACCCCGGAACTGAGTGCGCCCCGCCAAACGGGACGACTTGGTCGCGCGCGGTCTTCACAGATACGTGCGCGTCGTTGATACGGACGTGTGGGATTTTGCGAAAGCTGATTCGGGTGTGCGTACACACCGGAATCAACGTGTATCCGCGGACATCGCCCCGTATCTACCTTTTCTGCAATTCACCATAACTTCGTGCACACACGTCAGATCGAGACGAAACTTACGCCATCGAAATCGTAGTGATACGCTGGTCCTGTGGGTCAAGTTTGGTCCGATTCTGAGAACATTGACAAAATTGCGTGTCGTGGTGTCACGACCCGCACCCGGAAAATCGGGCATGAGTCGTGGGTACGTCCAGCCTACGCCGCAACATCGGCGGTAGAACGCTGTCTAGGTCAACTAACTAAATAATAATCTCACACAAAAATCGGGCATGACCTCTCCAAAAGGAGGGCAACCACACAAACAATATATATATATCTGCCGAGATCTCAACTCCAAACGGAGGAGCAATATCATAAAGATAACCACAATATACTCAATCACGAATCTAAGCACGATAAGATAACACAGAGATCTAACAACTATAAAGTCTAACCACCAACTACTACTACAACAACCACAACATCAATAATAATAATAATAATACAACAATACATCATCCAAAATAATATACAAACAAGGTCTCAATCCAAAACCTGAGACAAATCCGGTGCTAAAAGCTAATAAAAACAACAACAAGATCCTAGTGATCCCGGCTACCAACCCGGAAATCACCTCTAAACTAGAGGGTCCCTGTCTGCACCATCGACAGGCTCAGGTCCATAAAACGTCGGACACCAATCCTCCGGATACTCTGAAAAATATGTCCAGTCAGGACTGGAGCAAGTACATCTCTAACAGCAGTTCCATTTAAATGATAAAAACTATAAAACAGTTATAGCAAGTAGCAAGAAGAATGAAGCAAGTATGAAACAAGGAAATATGTATAACTGGTGCATAAAGGTAAAGATGCATGGATATCAGAGCAAGATAGTAATAACTGCAACATACAAGAAATCTACACTAAGAGTAAGTCTGTGCACATGAACGTGTAGTGAGTCCAGCATGAAAAACATGTAGTGAGTCAAGTCCAGAAATATGTAAGTGAGACAAGTCAAGAAATGCATGAGAGTCCAGACTATAAAGAATAAACTCGGTGTCTTTGAAATACTTGTTTCGACATGTAAACGGCTAGGGGTAAGTACGGCTCACCGCGCACTGGGTGCGCGGCTGCTATCATTCCAGATTAGACCAGAGGGAGTGATTCCTGATGATGCCAGATAGGAATGTTTACATGTCTACTCGAGTATTTCCCCGCCCCGACTAATACAAGTGGATCCAAGACCCGACACGCAAATCAAGATGAGTCCAGCCTATACATGAATGATGCCTGTAGTGATGCCTGTAGGTGATGCCAGTAGTGATTCCAGAATAGAGGCCAAAAACATGAAATGTACGTGTCGCAAGTAAATGAATCCAGAAATATCAATCAGTGTCCCGTGTTGTGCCAGAATAATCAGATGATACTATACTAGAAGCTGAATCATAATAATCATCAAATAATGAAAACTATCAGAGAATGTACTCGCCTGACGTCCTGAGCAACTGGCGATCCGAACTGGTGTCGCAAGGACCTAATGCGAAAAGCAAGGTTAAACAGGGTTCTAATGAGTTAAACAGATATAAAATAACTAAAAATAGGTTTCTAGGGTCGTTCTAGGTCAAACGGGTCAAACCGGTGAAATCTGGGTCAAAAAGTCAACTCTGGGTCTAAAAAGTCAACTCTGGGTCAAAACTAGGTCAAAAGTTGACTTTGGCGGTCAACCGAGTCAACTACGGTCAAGTCTGGGTCAAACTAGGGTGCTCCTGAAATTCTAGGTCAAACCGAGGTCATTAAGCTAGAAAACTCACAAACTCGCCTCCTTGAGATACCGGGATACCCTCGGTATCCGATACCTCAACCTAGGCTACGCACCCCGCCTATACCCTCTAAAACCTATGCTAGCACGCGTAAATATATACACATATACGTATAAAAATTACTCCAATACTATTCCTAGGCTATTGCTCAAAAACTCCGCTCGAAACTCAATACCTTGGTTATCTTAAGGTATTGAAATACCTTGGTATCTCAAGATATTGAGGTTTCGCTCTAAAACCCCTCTAACTAGCTATCTAGCTATTGAATATATACCTAGTTATTAATCTAGGCTAGATAATATATATATCTATCATATTTATATATATCTAAGCATATATGTACCTATGTATATATTTATCCACACACATATACACAATACCCTTTACCTTACCCATACACTTATATATATATATATATATATCTATACGTATATAGGTATCTATATCTTAGATAGATATATCTAAGTATCTAGCTATCTACCTATCTAGTATCTAGAAACCTAACTATCTATGTATCTATTCAACTATTTACCTTGTTATCTATCTATCTAAATATCTATCTACTACCTATTTACCTATCTATCAACCATCTATCTATTTATCTATCTAACATATACCTATTTATCTATCTATGCATATATCTAACTAATTATCTATTTATCTATCTAACTAACTATCTATCTAACAATTCTATTTATGTATCTAAATGTCTAACTATCTACCTATCTCTCTAACTATCTATGAATCTATCTATCTATCCAAGTATCTATCAATCTATCTATCTACTTATATATATATATCTATTACCTAATTAGTTATCTATCCATCTATCCTCTACCTACTAAAAGCTGCTGCTAGCTACCTCTGTGCTTCAAATTACTGCTGCTGCTGGTGTTGTGCTTGCTGATGCTGCTGCCCATGCTGCTGCCACTGCTTTTGCTGCTGCTGCACCTGCTTTTGCTGCTGCTGCACCTGCTGGTGCAGCAAGTTGCTGCTGCTGCAGCTGCTGCTTGGCTGCTCCTTCTACTGCTGCTGGTTCTCAGTTCAGCCCCCCCTCCTTCTCACATACACACACACACACACACACACCTATTTATATATATATATCACTATCTATATATATATATACATACATATATATCTATATATATATAACTAGATATCTATATATATATACACTCATCCACACACTCTAACACACACACTAACACACTCACACACTAATACACACACACACATAAATATATATACATATCTATATATATATACACACATATATATCTATATATATATACACACTAATATATATATATATACACACACACACTCACCTACACACTAGCACACACTCACACAAGCACTCACCTACACACATACACTAGCACTCACTAACACACTCACAAACACATAACCACACATATATATATAAATATATATATAAAACACACACACACAAATATATATATATACATATATATATATAAATAAACACAACACACAACACAACGCACACAACGCTCACAACGCCCCACCTACGCACGCCCAACGACCCCGACACTCACCAACGCCTATAAATATATAAAATATAACTCGAAAACTCTAGCACACACTCCCCGATACTAACCCAACGCGCGCACAAGCCCGAAACGAGGAAACCAAGTCGAAATGGCCGTTCGGTCATTTCGACGAACACGTGGTGCGCGGCTCGGAAAACCTCCTGAAACGCACACCAAACGAACTCGGAATCGGCCCAAAATTTACCCACGCGCTCTACACGATGCCTAGATCCTAGAAAATGCGCTCCCGCGTCAATTCTAGGCCCGTGGCGGAAACGCACACGCACTTAGAATCGGCGACGACGAAAAGCCCCAATTTAGCCCGAAACTCTCGTTTCTCCCCGACGCGGCTTCCCGTGTCCGAACGGAGACACGCTCTCACCCTCACGACACCCGACAACGTCTACCTAGGTCCATCTAACCTAGGGCATCACCCAAAATTGGGCCAAATTCGGATTTCACCCGAAATCGACACAAAACCTAATGTCAAAGTCTCTAAACTCACCCAAACTAGTTCCAACTTCCTCCCACGGGTAGCCTAAGGGTCTAGGAAGGTTCTAAAATATTAATTACACCATAAAAGAGTAATTACAAGGGGAAATTTAGGGTTTACCTCTTGGGAGTTGGAATCCCAAGCCAAAATCTCCAAATCTCTCCAAATAACTTCCTAAAAATAAAATAAATATTCTAAGCCCCAAAATAAGTCTCACAGGGGTGTGGGCTGGGTCGGACATGGGTCCACTAGGGTCTGACATGGGTCCAGGCTAGCCAAAATCCTAAAACAATCAAAATAAAAATAATAAAAAATAATGCAATCACTAATTAAATATAAATACAATTAATTATAAATAATACACAATTAACCAAATTAAAAATAAAAAAAAAATATCCGGCTCTGGAAATGGGGTGGTGACAAGCCTATCCTCCTTAGAAAATTTCGTCCTCGAAATTTAAAGTCAATCACACTCCTCTAGGTCAAACCCCCAACAATCACAGTCAAGAAATTCTACCTAAACAACATACAAGATCAGGGTCCTACTGGTCGTGTTATTACAGTCTCAATCGGGGTCACTACACTATCTACCACAGCACAAAGAAAAAAGTCTAACAGGTACTAATGAAGCACACCACAGGAATGGAAAAGGACAGGAAGAAGAAGCAAGAGACAGACCTGCTAACCCGACATCCGTAGCATCGGCCTCCTCGACCGTCAACGCATAAGCCCTGCCCTGCTGGGGTGTATCCCTCTGCTGGTGCGGGGCATGATGCTGTGCCACAGATGGCCTAGCTCCAACTCTCTGATCCTGTGCTCCACCCAATAGAGGTGCAGTGGGGCAATCTCGCATCTGGTGAGCAGCGGATCCATAGAACAAACACACCTTCAGCCTCCTCCTACAAACATCCCAGGTGTGTCCTGCCTTCCTGCAGTAGGCACAAGTGGGCGCTCTCTGATCCTGACCCTGCTGCGCTGCCTTCTGTACATAGGGACGCTTAGCTGGTCCCGCACTGCCACTCGCACTGCCTGAATCATCCCTGCCTCTCTTGGACTTGAGCTCCAAGTCATCCTCTGCTCTCTGAGCATCTCCTACTATCTGCTCAAAAGTTGCCTCGCGATCGCTCCTGGTCAAAGACTTGACCGGCATAACCAAGCCCTTGCGAAACTTTCTCGCCTTGGCTGCCTCACTCAAGCCATCCACAAATCTGCCCAGACGGCAGAACTCTGCTGCGTACTCATCTACCGTCATGCTCCCTTGGACGAGTGCCTCAAACTGGCTCTCCAAAGCACTGAGCGCCACATCTGGGAAAAACTTCTCCTTAAAAAGCCTTTTGAAGGCCTCCCAAGTAAGCCCTGGCGCTGCGATCCTCGTATCTGTGCGATACCACGTCAAAGCGAGGTCGAACATCTGACTGCCCGCTGCCTCTATCTGCATGCTGTCTGGAATCTGCGCCAGCCTGAAGATGCCCTCAATCTGCTCTATCCAGTCATCCGCGTACAGGATACCTTCTGTACCACGGAACTCCTTGGGCCGCATCCTCTGAAAGTCGATAATACTGCCTGGCCTCGGATGCTGAATCTGATCTGCCTGTGGCTGATTCTGTGCCACCCTATCCACTGCTGTCATGGCCACCTGGTGGGCGTTCTCAATGCCCAGCCTCATCACATCCACCTGACGGTGCTGCGCATCCATCATCTCCCTGAAGAACGCAAACAACTGCGCGGCATCTACTGGAGCAGGAAGTGGTGGAGGAACCACCGGAACGACTGGGGTAGTCCTCGGATCGACAGGTGAAGGAGAATTCCCGAGAGAAGCAGATGCTCCCTCAACCGCAGGAGTGGTGAGTGGAGCGGTAGCAGCTGCCTGAATACGAGCTGGACGAGAGGTAGCAGACCTCTCAGTGGCAACTGCTGGAACGGTACGATAAGATCGTGTCTTCGAAGGCATCCTGAACACAGATCAAAAGAAGTCAATACGGTGTAAGATACGATATCATCAAAGAAGGACAGTAATATTTCAAAAGAAAGCAATTTCAGAATAATTAGATTGGAATTGTTCCTAGTCGTGATTGAGTACACTCTCATCCTAGATCCTAGATCCTATAGCAGGCTCGCAGCAGTACAACTAAGTTGTTGTACCACCACGATATCGCACTAATTGCGAATCGAGACCTGCATAGGGCCGCCACCAAAAAACGTGTCACGACCCGCACCCGGAAAATCGGGCATGAGTCGTGGGTACGTCCAGCCTACGCCGCAGCATCGGCGGTAGAACGCTGTCTAGGTCAACTAACTAAATAATAATCTCACACAAAAATCGGGCATGACCTCTACAAAAGGAGGGCAACCACACAAACAATATATATATATCTGCCGAGATCTCAACTCCAAACGGAGGAGCAATATCATAAAGATAACCACAATATACTCAATCACGAATCTAAGCACGATAAGATAACACAGAGATCTAACAACTATAAAGTCTAACCACCAACTACTACTACAACAACCACAACATCAATAATAATAATAATACAACAATACATCATCCAAAATAATATATAACAAGGTCTCAATCCAAAACCGGAGACAAATTTGGTGCTAAAAGCTAATAAAAACAACAACAAGATCCTAGTGATCCCGGCTACCAACCCGGAAATCACCTCTAAACTAGAGGGTCCCTGTCTGCACCATCGACAGGCTCAGGTCCATAAAACGTCGGACACCAATCCTCCGGATACTCTGAAAAATATGTCCAGTCAGGACTGGAGCAAGTACATCTCTAACAGCAGTTCCATTTAAATGATAAAAACTATAAAATAGTTATAGCAAGTAGCAAGAAGAATGAAGCAAGTATGAAACAAGGAAATATGTATAACTGGTGCATAAAGGTAAAGATGCATGGATATCAGAGCAAGATAGTAATAACTGCAAGATACAAGAAATCTACACTAAGAGTAAGTCTGTGCACATGAACTTGTAGTGAGTCTAGCATGAAAAACATGTAGTGAGTCAAGTCCAGAAACATGTAAGTGAGACAAGTCAAGAAATGCATGAGAGTCCAGACTATAAAGAATGAACTCGGTGTCTTTGAAATACTTGTTTCGACATGTAAACGGCTAGGGGTAAGTACGGCTCACCGCGCACTGGGTGCGCGGCTGCTATCATTCCAGATTAGACCAGAGGGAGTGATTCCTGATGATGCCAGATAGGAATGTTTACATGTCTACTCGAGTATTTCCCCGCCCCGACTAATACAAGTGGATCCAAGACCCGACACGCAAATCAAGATGAGTCCAGCCTATACATGAATGATGCCTGTAGTGATGCCTGTAGGTGATGCCTGTAGTGATTCCAGAATAGAGGCCAGAAACATGAAATGTACGTGTCGCAAGTAAATGAATCCAGAAATATCAATCAGTGTCCCGTGTTGTGCCAGAATAATCAGATGATACTATACTAGAAGCTGAATCATAATAATCATCAAATAATGAAAACTATCAGAGAATGTACTCGCCTGACGTCCTGAGCAACTGGCGATCCGAACTGGTGTCGCAAGGACCTAATGCAAAAAGCAAGGTTAAACAGGGTTCTAATGAGTTAAACAGATATAAAATAACTAAAAATAGGTTTCTAGGGTCGTTCTAGGTCAAACGGGTCAAACCGGTGAAATCTGGGTCAAAAAGTCAACTCTGGGTCCAAAAAGTCAACTCTGGGTCAAAACTAGGTCAAAAGTTGACTTTGGCGGTCAACCGAGTCAACTACGGTCAAGTCTGGGTCAAACTAGGGTGCTCCTGAAATTCTAGGTCAAACCGAGGTCATTAAGCTAGAAAACTCACAAACTCGCCTCCTTGAGATACCGGGATACCCTCGGTATCCGATACCTCAACCTAGGCTACGCACCCCGCCTATACCCTCTAAAACCTATGCTAGCACGCGTAAATATATACACATATACGTATAAAAATTACTCCAATACTATTCCTAGGCTATTGCTCAAAAACCCCGCTCGAAACTCAATACCTTGGTTATCTTAAGGTATTGAAATACCTTGGTATCTCAAGATATTGAGGTTTCGCTCTAAAACCCCTCTAACTAGCTATCTAGCTATTGAATATATACCTAGTTATTAATTTAGGCTAGATAATATATATATCTATCATATTTATATATATCTAAGCATATATGTACCTATGTATATATTTATCCACACACATATACACAATACCCTTTACCTTACCCATACACTTATATATATATATATATATATATATCTATACGTATATAGGTATCTATATCTTAGATAGATATATCTAAGTATCTAGCTATCTACCTATCTAGTATCTAGAAACCTAACTATCTATGTATCTATTCAACTATTTACCTTGTTATCTATCTATCTAAATATCTATCTACTACCTATTTACCTATCTATCAACCATCTATCTATTTATCTATCTAACATATACCTATTTATCTATCTATGCATATATCTAACTAATTATCTATTTATCTATCTAACTAACTATCTATCTAACAATTCTATTTATGTATCTAAATGTCTAACTATCTACCTATCTCTCTAACTATCTATGAATCTATCTATCTATCCAAGTATCTATCAATCTATCTATCTACTTATATATATATATCTATTACCTAATTAGTTATCTATCCATCTATCCTCTACCTACTAAAAGCTGCTGCTAGCTACCTCTGTGCTTCAAATTACTGCTGCTGCTGGTGTTGTGCTTGCTGATGCTGCTGCCCATGCTGCTGCCACTGCTTTTGCTGCTGCTGCACCTGCTTTTGCTGCTGCTGCACCTGCTGGTGCAGCAAGTTGCTGCTGCTGCAGCTGCTGCTTGGCTGCTCCTTCTACTGCTGCTGGTTCTCAGTTCAGCCCCCCCCCTCCTTCTCACATACACACACACACACACACCTATTTATATATATATATATATCACTATCTATATATATATATACATACATATATATCTATATATATATAACTAGATATCTATATATATATACACTCATCCACACACTCTAACACACACACTAACACACTCACACACTAATACACACACACACATAAATATATATACATATCTATATATATATACACACATATATATCTATATATATATACACACTAATATATATATATATACACACACACACTCACCTACACACTAGCACACACTCACACAAGCACTCACCTACACACATACACTAGCACTCACTAACACACTCACAAACACATAACCACACATATATATATAAATATATATATAAAACACACACACACAAATATATATATATACATATATATATATAAATAAACACAACACACAACACAACGCACACAACGCTCACAACGCCCCACCTACGCACGCCCAACGACCCCGACACTCACTAACGCCTATAAATATATAAAATATAACTCAAAAACTCTAGCACACACTCCCCGATACTAACCCAACGTGCGCACAAGCCCGAAACGAGGAAACCAAGTCGAAATGGCCGTTCGGTCATTTCGACGAACACGTGGTGCGCGGCTCGGAAAACCTCCTGAAACGCACACCAAACGAACTCGGAATCGGCCCAAAATTTACCCACGCGCTCTACACGATGCCTAGATCCTAGAAAATGCGCTCCCGCGTCGATTCTAGGCCCGTGGCGGAAACGCACACGCACTTAGAATCGGCGACGACGAAAAGCCCCAATTTCGCCCGAAACTCCCGTTTCTCCGCGACGCGGCTTCCCGTGTCCGAACGGAGACACGCTCTCACCCTCACGACACCCGACAACGTCTACCTAGGTCCATCTAACCTAGGGCATCACCCAAAATTGGGCCAAATTCGGATTTCACCCGAAATCGACACAAAACCTAATGTCAAAGTCTCTAAACTCACCCAAACTAGTTCCAACTTCCTCCCACGGGTAGCCTAAGGGTCTAGGAAGGTTCTAAAATATTAATTACACCATAAAAGAGTAATTACAAGGGGAAATTTAGGGTTTACCTCTTGGGAGTTGGAATCCCAAGCCAAAATCTCCAAATCTCTCCAAATAACTTCCTAAAAATAAAATAAATATTCTAAGCCCCAAAATAAGTCTCACAGGGGTGTGGGCTGGGTCGGACATGGGTCCACTAGGGTCTGACATGGGTCCAGGCTAGCCAAAATCCTAAAACAATCAAAATAAAAATAATAAAAAATAATGCAATCACTAATTAAATATAAATACAATTAATTATAAATAATAAACAATTAACCAAATTAAAAATAAAAAAAAAATACCCGGCTCTGGAAATGGGGTGGTGACACGTGGGCCCTACAAGCCCCGCTCGACGGGCGATTTCGTGATCGGCTCATCGGAATTCAAATCTGAAAGTTCCGTTGGGTTCATATCAGCGTTCCTGACCTATTGACACTAAGTTTGGTGAATTTGGAGACCGTTGACCCTGACACGTTTTTCGGTGCAAAGCGGGCCCACCGGTGGACCCCGTTTTGGGCCGAAATTGCCGTTTTTGCCCTTGTCTCCAAATTGGACCAAAGGACAGGCGTTCCTAGCTGTTTGATACCTTCTGAGCGTGATGGTACTGCTTATTTCAGCTTTCGGAGACATCTCTGGAAATTTCCGAAACCAGGACCTAAGTGGAATTCAAACACCAAGCAAGTGCACCTTGCCAAACTTGTAGTCATTATTTTCATATTTTTTGTAAAAATACTCTGCTAGATTTTTTATGCAAATTCATATAAACTGATTTAAACTGTTTAACCTAGGGAACGTATGACGTACCTAGTCTCCGATCATAGTCGGGTGCCGACACCGTACGCGGTGTTGGGTTCGTCATTTAGAGATGGATTTACGATTCCCTTACTTTGTACTTGACCTATCAAGCACCCTACAACCCAGGACACTTGACACTATCATGGACAGAATCCTCCTGAGATATTCGTGGTGATTCTGTATAGGATACAGGACTTGATAGAGACATTTATTATAGACAGTATGACTTGTTGCATTAGTTATAATCCCACTGACATGGACATGAGACGTTATGGTCATGGCTTGCGTGATTACATTGGGTGGGGAGAGACACACAGGCTACAGGCTGTTCTACATATATATCTACTATTATTGTGAGGTTGTAGACTCTCCAGCAGAGCTAGACCCTTTACGTGTTATTACTGCTACCGGCTCCCCGACACAGAGCTTGTATCGGTCTCAACCTGAGTACTAGTGTTGCTCTCATTTGCATATCACATAGATGGTTACTTAGTTTACCCTGCTGTTCATTTATTTATTGCACTGCTTATTCATTTGGCTTATTTTATTTTGTGCCTTGCTATGTCCACTGAGGACCTGGAATGGATTATGTCTCCAGGTTTAGCAGAGGAGCAGTACCCCGAGGTATACGGGACCGGAGCTGAAGCTATTGCTGGAGCTGAACCGAACACTGAAGACGAGGTGACTGCCGAGGACTTCTCCTGAGTGCCTGTCCCAGTACTCATTTATCTATTCCATGTTTATATCTTTTGTTACTGGCCTATAGAGCCAGTTTATTCAGACTTAAGTCGGATTATTTCTCCGACTAACTTGCTGTGATGTTGTTGCTACTTATTTCCATTCAGTATGCAGTTTATTTCTTTATCTTTTTGGATGAGATTAGTGTGACTTGTGTAGTAGACCTTATTTATAGCTTAAGTACGTCCTGATGGTTCCATTAAATTGGGTTATCCATCGGTGCGTGTTGCTGGCCATTGCCACGCATCTCCAGTCCCTCGACATTATGGGACTGGGACGTGACAACAGTTTTTTGCGTTAATTATCTTATTTTATTATCATAGTTATTTGATATGGTTGATGTGTGTATTTATCCCATGGCCGTGATACGTTGCTTAGCGTCCGAACAAGATTCGGGTGTCGACACCGTACGCGGAGTCGAGTAACGTTACTTAAAGAGTTAATACCACAATCCTATTTTATGTGCTTGTATCTTTGCACGTCAGACCGTAGGACACTTGACACTATTTCATGTGACAGAATCCTTCTTGAGGTATTCTTGGTAATTATGTATATGATTACAGGACTCGTGAATTAAGACTTGCATATTATATACATATATCATTATGACTCGTTGTACTAGCTAGAGGTCTTGATATTGCGTATTATGGACATGAGATATCGTGGACATGAGATGTAAGGTTACATTGGGTGTAATACCCCGTTCCGTTCTAGCGGACTGCCAACTCAAACGACAAAAGTGCAACTGTCCTGACCCGCTTTGCCTCAAATAAGAAGCAAAGGATATCCAGACTTGTCCCTACAGGAATTCAGCTTAGGCTTTCAGAGGCTCGCTTGACGTATCGCTCTACCGAGGGGAATCATCGCTAAGGTGGGTGGCTACGGTGAACTTGTCTTTGCTTAACCAGCACACATAAAATCTAGAATATTCATGCTAGTCGCTAGGTGATTCACCCCCTGCATGCTAATAAGAATCCAACGCACCTAGCTAAGGGAATAATCCTAACTTGTATTGCTTATGCTAGAACATGGAAATTAAAATACTGCTTATATTCGGACCCTCGCATGCTAAGTCCCCTAACGGTTTTATCTCTCGGTTTACCTTCGGGCCCGAGCAAACGTGCCTGCTTATGTTCCTTAGAAATGCATGCTTGTCTGCTTGTATATTGCCATATTTTCATCCAAACCCTGGAAGACTACTACGTAGTCGTTCCATGCCTGAACGAACCTGCAAGTATCCGTGTTCGCATGTTCTTGTGTACTCACGTAGCCTGCTTGGCAAAACTCACGTAGCCTGCTTGGCAAAACTTATGTAGCCTGTTTGGCAAAACTCACGTAGCCTGCTTGGCGAGACTCACGTAGCCTTCTTGACGAAATAATGGAATTGGAAAAAAACTAATAAGTGCATGTCGCGGACAACTCGGAAACGAGGTATAGTTCCACGGACGGTTCCGGGGCACTGGGGCCGCTCCGATCCGGATGGAACTTTAAGTGTGGTCCATCGTGTGCAGGCGAGTGGTTTGCAGCGCCTCTTGTACTTTGTTGTATTCCACTTGGCCTAGGACCACATCTTGTGTAGTCTATCGTGTGCTGGCGAGATGGTTTGTAGCGCATCGTGTACTTGGTTGTATTCCATCTTGGCCTTAGACTACATGTGCAATCCATCGTGTACGGGCGAGATGGTTCGTAGCACATTGTGTGCTCTCGTTGCGTTCCATTCTCGTCTGGGATTAGTCCTTTATGGCTATGCCAGCGTCTCATGTTCATATAGATAAGTCATCCTCGCTTAGCGGCTACCCGCGTGCGAGTTATTGCATCGCATCGAAGAACAACTAAGCACTCCAAACCTTGTCCCGTTCAATGAATCTCGTGTTGCATATGCTATGTTTTCTGAATGTTTATACTTGCCCGTGCTTGAATATATTGTTTTCTCGGACAGGGAAGGAGAAATGGTAAGTTGGTAAGTCTCGCCGTGTTTTCTCTCATGTCGCACGGCGCACTGCCACACGGATTAGGCTATTCAATATTTGCATGAAACTGATTTTAAGGCAACTAGAAAGATAACTTAATAGTTGGTGCACGGAACATGTATTACGTGTTTGGATTTGTCGAGCGGGCGAGTAGCTTCCCCACCAGTGCATTCAATGTACTGATAATCCACCAGTTTGTATGTAGGGTACGGGAGAACCTCGTTCGGTACGGATGCCTCCTTCGTGCATGCTAAGGTGTGGAGATCACTCTGAAGCAACGGTACGTCCGGAACAGAAGCACATATACAAGACATAATGTTGTGAACATCGCCTGAACTCGCCTGATCATCGCCTGTACAATCAATCCACAAATTGTAGCCACTTGGCACGCTTTTACTTTTTCAGAGAGAGAGAGGCTTGAGCGACTTGTAATCTCGACTATGCGCCGCCTGTAACACTTGTTTATATCAATAAAAGAGTTGCTTTACTTTAACATGTATTTCAATGCTTCCAATATATTGTCGATTCAGTGAACCTGTTACCAAATCGCTATGCGTTTATGACTCCGCTGCACTCAGACAATCTGTGTGACTCTGTGACTTAGATATCTTACCGCCAGCCAATTAACCACGGCCTTGCACGGGCGTGGATCATGCTTGTGCGGCATTACACCCGGATGGGTCGAAGCGATTGTCCCACGGGAGCGCTGGCGAGGGCAATTCCCGCCTAGCGGGGACGCCCGATTTGCCTGCGGGAGATCGGGGCGTGACATGTTGGTATCAGAGCCTGGCTTCTACGCCTTTGGACTTCGATTCGATATATCTGTTTCGAAAGCTCGTTCATGGGTAATGTGCATGCTCTCTTTCAATGCCTCGATGGAATGTTCCAACAATAAGTCTAAATACTTTCAAAATGCATTTTGAATGATATGATTGCTTGTATGCTTTTGTGCTGCGAGTGGCCTTTATGCCAACCTATGCGAACCCTTGAGAGTATCACTAGTAGCTTGTCCGATTTCACTAACTCTAAGTTTGGTTAAATGCATCTATTCGAGGGACGCCTTGAACTAGTGCACCATCCAAGACTTAAGAAAAGGTGAAACTCGAGTGCTAAGACTTCGCTATCACTAAGCTAGTTGACGTGCTCATGCTAGAGGGGCCCTTCGAAAGTGCGCACGATCTTGTCTAAGCGATATGCTGATTTCGACGCTTGTGCAAGTGAATATCCAAATGAACAAGTGCAATGACTTGTCTAGGATTGCCTCAACCCTAGGTTACTGCTTGTCCTCAGTAAGTCTCGAGGACGAGACTTTTTCTGAGTTGGGTAGGATGTAACACCCCGTTCCGTTCTAGTGGACTGCCGACTCAAACGGCAAAGTACAACTGTCCTGACCCGCTTTGCCTCAAACAAGAAGCAAAAGATATCCAGACTTGTCCCTACAGGAATCCAGCTTAGGCTTTCAGAGGCTCGCTTGACGTATCGCTCTACCGAGGCGAATCATCGTTAAGGTGGGTGGCTACGGTAAACTTGTCTTTGCTTAGCCAGCACACATAAAATCTGGAATATTCATGCTAGTCGCTAGGTGATTCACCCCCTGCATGCTAATAAGAATCCAACGCACCTAGCTAAGAAAATAATCCCAACTTGTATTTCTTATGCTAGAACATGGAAATTAAAATACTGCTTATATTCGGACCCTCGCATGCTAAGTCCCCTAACGGTTTCATCTCTCGGTTTACCTTCGGGCCCGAGCAAACGTGCCTGCTTATTGTAGCACCCCGTTCCACCTATTCGATGAGCGCGGCTAAGAAACACAAGACGGTATCGTTCGATCGGGATAGATTGAATTAAGAACTCGTCCTCGTTATGGATTTGTTTCTTCGGAAACGATTCCCATATTCAGTGGGCCGTGCCCCCGGGATCGACTTAGCGGCAGAGTCAGGAGGAACCTCTCCACTGCTATCTTTTATTGCCTCAGATTTTTGATGTCGCTTGTTGCTTTCGTGCTTTGAGTTGGTTTTGGGATTTGCTTGTTTTCCTTGAACAGTTTTGATGGTTTTCATTGTTTTAGTTCATTGAACTGCACTTCAATTTCGAGATTGGAAAAGTGGAAGAGGTATTGATCGAGCTGTTCGTAATGCAGGTGAACGAGTAGTAGGCGGTTTGCGAGCAGAGTCGTAAAAAGCCTCTTTTCTTCTCCTTTTCAACAATCTAAGTGAGTGGCTACCAACCCGATTAGCTAGCCCTGCTTCCAAGCTTCACACCCTAAAATCTTGCATTCTCCATTGCCCCGATCAAACGATACCAAGTAATAATAAAACATACCAAGATAAAAAGGGAATAGACTTGGTTTGTATTGCTTGTCATTCAACATGGGAACGATTACTTACACTGCATGCTTATTCATTTGGTATGTTCATCATATATTTCAATTTTAGTTAGAATACATGTTTCTTCTATAAATTATGCTATGCATATGGAACACACTTTAATTTGGCATAGATTGATCAGTAAGACTATGCAAAACCGTTTGTGCTATGGAGCTTGCCCATATTCGTTTAAAATTCGTATGAAATAATTTGAACTAAATATGCATGATCACGGACAACTTGTGCACAAGGTATTTTGGCTTTCGCGGACGGTCGCCAGGGCACTGGGGCCGATCCGATCCGGGCGGAAGAGTTCGTATAGTCGTTTGTCATGGACGGGATATTATGTAGCGGGGCTCGCCACCTGCGTTGCATATCATTCTTGTTCCGGGACTATAAACCGTCCCTTTGTGGCATCATGCCAGTGATCCCTGTGTATATTTAAACCTGTTGCAAACTAACTTGTGTCTTCGTGGCAGGGAAGGCATGGTAAGTATTGTGCAGGTCATTCAGACGGACAGGTAAAATCTATCGAACGGTGGCACATTCATTTCAGTAAATTCTATATGCTGCTTACTTGTAAATAAACTAGGGCAAGATAGAAACCCACTAAATATGCATGCTTCATTAAAATAACGTATTGATTGGTATAGTTCGGCTAGCTCACCTTCACCAGTAGGTTTTGACATGCTGACCCTCGTTGAAACAGGTTCTCCGCACTAAGGCGAATCGAGCGAGGAGCCGAAATCGTCTCCCCGATCCAGTCCAGCTGTAGGCGCATCTTCATCGCGCCCCTTTGAAGCATTTTGAAGATAGGAGCTTGCAACTTTCTATACACAATGCAGCTCCGTGGCAAAGCAGTCCTCCAGTCCGGAGGTCTTTACCATTTTAAAATTTATAAAGGGATGTAATGTACAGAACTGCTATCTCATTTTGAGTCAACACTTTTATAAGCCCGTGCGGCAATCTAGCTGACTCGTTCAGGAGTTTGTAATAGATGTTCATTATCAATAAAGTGAGCTTTTCCATGTTTCAAATCTGTGTTTCAATTTATCTGCGTACTCTGAATATGTGCTTGCTATGCAAATCATTAAAGCCTTGTGTGGGCGCAACCCCAGGCCCGCACGGCGGTCACGATTCAGGGGACGCCTCAACGATTCTACGAAATCGGATCGTGACACTTATGTTCCTTAGAAATGCATGCTTGTCTGCTTGTATGTTGCCATGTTTTCATCCAAACCCTGGGAGACTACTACGTAGTCGTCCATGCCTGAATGAACCTACAAGTATCCGTGTTCGCATGTTCTCGTGTACTCCTGTTCTCGTGTACTCACGTAGCCTGCTTGGCAAAACTCACGTAGCCTGCTTGGCGAGACTCACGTAGCCTACTTGGCGAAATAATAGAATTAGAAAAGAAACTAATAAGTGCTTGTCGCAGACAACTCGAAAACGAGGTATAGTTCCACGGACGGTTCCGGGGCACTGGGGCCGCTCCGATCCGGATGGAACTTCAAGTGTGGTCCATCGTGTGCAGGCGAGTGGTTTATAGCGCCTCTTATACTTTGTTGTATTCCACTTGGCCTAGGACCACATCATGTGTAGTCTATCGTATGCTGGCGAGATGGTTTGTAGCGCATCGTGTACTTGGTTGCATTCCATCTTGGCCTTAGACTACATGTGCAATCCATCGTGTACGGGCGAGATGGTTCGTAGCACATCGTGTGCTCTCGTTGCATTCTATTCTCGTCTGGGATTAGTCCTTTATGGCTATGCCAGCGACTCATGTTCATATAGATAAGTCATCCTCGCTTAGCGGCTACCCGCATGCGAGTTATTGTATCGCATCAAAGAACAACTGAGCACTCCAAACTGGTCCCGTTCAATGACTCTCGTGTTGCATATGCTATGTTTCCTGAATGTTTATACTTGCCCGTGCTTGAATATATTGTCTGCCTCGGACAGGGAAGGATAAATGGTAAGTTGGTAAGTCTCGCCGTGTTTCCTCTCATGTCGCACAGCGCACTGCCACACGGATTAGGCTATTCAATATTTACATAAAACTGATTCTAAGGCAACTATAAAGACAACTTAATAGTTGGTGCACGGAACATGTATTACATGTTTGGATTTGTCGAACGGACGAGTAGCTTTCCACCAGTGCATTCAATGTACTGATAATCCACCAGTTTATATGCAGGGTACGGAAGAACCTCGTTCGGTGCGGATGCCTCATTCGTGCGTGCTAAGGTGTGGAGATCACTCCGAAGCAACGGTGCATCCGGAACAGAAGCACATATACAAGACATAATATTATGAACATCGCCTGAACTCGCCCTGATCATCGCCTGTACAATCAATCCACAAATTATAGTTACTTGGCACGCTTTTACTGTTTCAGAGAGAAAGAGGCTTGAGCGACTTGTAATCTCGACTATGCGCCACCTGTAATACTTGTTTATATCAATAAAAGAGTTGCTTTACTTCAACATGTGTTTCAATGCTTCCGCTATATTGTCGATTCAGAGAACCTGTTATTAAATTGTTATGCGTTTATGACTCCGCTGCACTCGGACAATCTGTGCGACTCTGTGACTTAGATCTCTTACCGCCAGCTAATGAACCACGGCCTTGCACGAGCGTGGATCACGCTCGTGTGGCATCATGCCCGGATGGGTCGAAGCGATCGTCCCGCGGGAGCGCTGGCGAGGGTGATTCCCGCCTAGCGGGGACGGCCTATTTGCCTGTGGGAGATCGGGGCATGACATGTTGGTATCAGAGCCTGGCTTCTACGCCTTTGGACTTCTATTCGATATCTCTGTTTCGAAAGCTTGTTCGTGGGTAATGTGCATGCTCTCTCTCAATACCTCGATGGGATGTTCCAACAATAAGTCTAAATACTTTCAAAATGCGTTTTGAATGATATGATTACTTGTATGCTTTTGTGCTGCGAGTGGCCTTTGTGCCAACCTGTGCGAACCCTTGAGAGTATCGCTAGTAGCTTGTCTGATTTCACTAACTCTAAGTTTGGTTGAATGCATCTATTCGAGGGACGCCTTGAACTAGTGCACCATCCAAGACTTAAGAAAAGGTAAAACTCGAGTGCTAAGACTTCGCTATCACTAAGCTGGTTGACGTGCTCACGCTAGAGGGGCCCTTCGAAAGTGCGAACGATCCAGTCTAAGCGATATGCTAATTTTGACGCTTGTGTAAGTGAATATCCAAATGAACAAGTGCAACGACTTGTCTAGGATTGCCTCAACCCTAGGTTACTGCTTGTCCTCAGTAAGTCTCGAGGACGAGACTTTTTCTGAGTTGGGTAGGATGTAACACCCCGTTCCGTTCTAGCGGACTGCCGACTCAAACGGCAAAAGTGCAACTGTCCTGACCCGCTTTGCCTCAAACAAGAAGCAAAGGATATCCAGACTTGTCCCTACAGGAATCCAGCTTAGGCTTTCAGAGGCTCGCTTGACGTATCACTCTACCGAGGTGAATCATCGCTAAGGTGGGTGGCTACGGTGAACTTGCCTTTGCTTAGCCAGCACACATAAAATCTGGAATATTCATGCTAGTCGCTAGGTGATTCACCCCCTGCATGCTAATAAGAATCCAACGCACCTAGCTAAGGGAATAATCTCAACTTGTATTGCTTATGCTAGAACATGGAAATTAAAATACTGCTTATATTCGGACTCTCGCATGCTAAGTCCCCTAACGGTTTCATCTCTCGGTTTACCTTTGGGCCCGAGTAAACGTGCCTGCTTATGTTCCTTAGAAACGTATGCTTGTCTGCTTGTATATTGCCATGTTTTCATCCAAACCCCGGAAGACTACTACGTAGTCGTTCCGTGCCTGAACGAACTTGCAAGTATCCGTGTTCGCATATTCTCGTGTACTCCTATTCTCGTGTACTCACGTAGCCTGCTTGGCAAAACTCACGTAGCCTGTTTGGCAAAACTCACGTAGCCTGCTTCGCGAGACTCACGTATCCTGCTTGGCGAAATAATGGAATTGGAAAAGAAACCAATAAGTGCATGTCGCAGACAACTCGAAAATGAGGTATAGTTCGACGGACGGTTCCGGGGCACTGGGGCCGCTCCTATCCGGATGGAACTTCAAGTGTGGTCCATCATGTGCAGGCGAGTGGTTTGTAGCACCTCTTGTACTTTGTTGCATTCCATTTGGCCTAGGACCACATCATGTGTAGTCTATCGTGTGCTGGCGAGATAATTTGTAGCGCATCGTGTACTTGGTTGCATTCCATCTTGGCCTTAGACTACATGTGCAATCCATCGTGTACGGGCAAGATGGTTCGTAGCGCATCGTGTGGTCTCGTTGCGTTCCATTCTCGTCCTGGATTAGTCCTTTATGGCTATGCCAGCGACTGATGTTCATATAGATAAGTCATCCTCGCTTAGCGGCTACCCGCGTGCGAGTCATTGCATCGCATCGAAGAACAATTGAGCACTCCAAACCTTATCCCGTTCAATGACTCTCGTGTTGCATATGCTATGTTTCCTGAATGTTTATACTTGCCCGTGCTTGAATAAATTGTTTGCCTCGGACAGGGAAGGAGAAATGGTAAGTTGGTAAGTCTTGCCGTATTTCCTCTCATGTCGCACGACGCACTGCCACACGGATTAGGCTATTCAATATTTGCATAAAACTGATTCTAAGGCAACTAGAAAGACAACTTAATAGTTAGTGCACGGAACATGTATTACGTGTTTGGATTTGTCGAGCGGGCGAGTAGCTTTCCCACCAGTGCATTCAATGTACTGATAATCTACCAGTTTGTATGCAGGGTGCGGAAGAACCTCATTCGGTGCGGATGCCTCCTTCGTGTGTGCTAAGGTGTGGAGATCACTCTGAAGCAACGGTGCATCCGGAACAGAAGCACATATACAAGACATAATATTGTGAACATCGCCTGAACTCGCCTGATCATCGCCTATACAATCAATCCATATATTGTAGCCACTTGGCACGCTTTTACTGTTTCAGAGAGAGAGAGAGGCTTGAGCGACTTGTAATCTCGGCTATGCGCCACCTGTAACACTTGTTTATATCAATAAAAGAGTTGCTTTACTTCAACATGTGTTTCAATGCTTTCGCTATATTGTCGATTCAGTGAACCTGTTACCAAATCGCTATGCGTTTATGACTCCGCTGCACTCGGACAATCTGTGCGACTCTGTGACTTAGATCTCTTACCGCCAGCCAATGAACCACGGCCTTGCACGGGCGTGGATCACGCTCGTGCGGCATCATGCCAGGATGGGTCGAAGCGATTGTCCCGCGGGAGCGCTGGCGAGGGTGATTCCCGCATAGCGGGGACAACCGATTTGCCTGCGGAAGATCGGGGCGTGACATTGGGTGGGGAGAGACACACCATAGTATAGGCTGATTATGCTTATATATATATATATATATATATATATATATATATATATATACACACACTATGTTACTGGAGGTTCCTTAGACTCTGTTCGATATCTTTGACACATTTATTGACCCTACGAGATATTACTTGCTTCTCTGGGCTCCCCGACACAGAGCCTGTAGTGGTTTGAGCCTAAGTATGAGTGATGTTCTTATGTGCATATCACTTAGATGGTTATAATAGTTTACCTTGAGTATGTGGCATTATACTATTTTACTTTGGCATGCTGTTTCTTGTACCTTGTTATGTCCCTCTGAGGACCTGGTCCCTTGCGAGTTTTGCAGCATAGACCGTTGTGGAGCCTGCTTGGAATTGCTGATTTGGGTTGTTTTGCCATGTGGACATTGGTACCAGATATTTATATCATTTCTATCAGATTTTTTCTATTCATTTATATTATAGATTCATCTGTTGATGTAGCATAGTTTTTATATACTCATATTTTTTTTTTCGAGTCTATTCGGGCTTGTGTATTACTAGACGGACGACTTTAGCATATGTAGCTCATTATTGTTGTATTCTGTTCATTGTGGATTGAGGCATATATATTTATATTTACTGGATTATCTAGATACTAACCATTATAATACAGCTTATACATATTCGAGTCGGACCAGAGTCTGGTCGAATGTGTAGCTGACATATTACATATTTCTAGTCCTACGTATTTTGGAATTGGGACGTTACATATTTTTGTGGTGGCCCATGCAGGTCCTGATTAAATTGTTGCAGTTGCGTTACTGTACCGAACGAGCCTACGTTAGGATAAGTTTGTTAGGATCTCAATCCATAATTGCTATTTGAACTTCCTTTGAATTATAATTTCGTCCTTGAAACTCAAAATTATATTCATTCATACTTCCTTTGAACTCTTATTCATTGATTCTCGTCTTTCCCTATATCGGAGAGATGAACACACGTGCACGATAATTTTTCCAGAAGATTCTTTCGTCAAGACGAAGAAGACATATTTGGTAGAATATTTGTAAGAAAATGGGTACTTGAGCAGGAAAGATTATGATAGATGATTTCTAGATTTTAGAGTTAGAATAGATTAAAGACATGAGAATTGACATTAGCAGTAGGAACCTAAAATAAGGACTCTATCAATTGCCATAGATTAGAAGTGATGTGTTACTATTAGATAAACCTTTTGGATGAATGTGAGTCATTTTATGTGAGGGTATAATATTGTGTTTTAATAAGATGGTTTGATCTAAGGTGGGTAGGCTTCTCGACTAGCAAATTTGGTTTAGAGGTTATACAATTGATGAAGATGAGAATTGTCAAATTCTGGTGCATTAAGGCTTACACTTCTATATAATTTTTTTAAAAAATTGAATGGATATCGGACTATGATAATGTTGAATTTGGTGAGGATAATTAATTTATCAATATTTGAGAAATTTAACTAGATGTGAATTTAAAATTTAAATTTTTTTGAAGATTGAATTCATATTTTTAGATTTTGATATTAAATGAAAGATAGATTGGTTGGATTGAAGATGGCTAGCAGCGCTCGAAAGATTTTTGTTAGTTGCAAATAATTTTTTTTGATTATTATGTTAATTAAAATTTAAAATTTTGAAGAAGGATGGGGAGATTATGATAAGACTGAACTTGGACTTTAAATTGGAGAATTTTGGGACATGATAGTTGGTGAATTCAAATTTGATAATTTTGTAAAGTTAATTATTATCGTCTTAGTAATTGAAAAAATGGAGGAGTAAGTTTGATAGAACAAATTTTGGAATTAAAATTTTAAATGAGAATATTTTAAAGTCTGCAATTGAATTCAACTTTTAAGAATTGATGTAATTAAATTAAATTTTGAGATTTTGAGGAGATAAAGATGTATTAAAAATTATAAATTTTGATGATTTGATTTGATCTTAAGAGATTGATTAGGATTAGATTAGCCATATACCAATTTTTGTTGGATAAATTTATGATTTCTAGGTTTAATGATAGAGGGTAAAATGATTAAGTATATATATTATGGATTCGAAAGAAAAAAATAATTCAATAATTGGAGGGATTGAGGATAATACTATATAAAGAATTGAATTTAAAATTTTGAAGTTTGTCAACTTTGAGGATGGAATTTAAAAGGTATTATGTGATAATAGTGAAATATTAAAATTTTGAAAGATTATGATATTCTAGATTTAAATTTTCTTTGGATTTGAATGGTCTAACTCTAGAAGAGTAAATATTTGGAATTTAAATTTGGAAGATAGAATTTTGATGATTGTATTTAAAATTTTGAGTATTGGGTTACTAATTTATAATTTTGAGAAATTTAAATTTTTTTACATTATAGTCCTTGGACTACAAGATGTCGATGTAAAATGTATTTTAAAAAAAATATTTTGAAGATTGGAATTAAACTCAAGTTTTAAAAATGTTGACGACTTGGAATCTCATGGATTAATTGTTGAAGAGATAAAGAAATTTGATCGAGTAGAGGAATGATAATTTTAAAAGTGAGAATTTAATTTAAATTTGAAGAGTTTAATTCTTGAAGGGGTTAAATTTTGAGGACTTAAAATTTTATTTTAAGTATGAAAAATGAAGTTAATATTGAGGACTTTGCAAAATCACAATAAATGATTTGACCCTATTAGAAAAAAAAAGTGTATTGTTGAAAATCTTAAATTGCGAGGACGCAATTCTTTTAAGATGGATAGATTGTAAGCCCCCTCATTTTGGAATAGGATTAATTTGGTACTTTTCAATTTATTTTATTTAATTTAATATTTAAAAGTATTAATTTATTATTTTTTTATATTTGACACTTTGCCATAGCTTGGATATTTGGAGAATGCGTAACATTTTTTCTTCCAAAAAAATTTATATTACTAATCTTGATTGTACCTAATATATTTGGAACATTGAAGTTGCATTTGTTTGATATTTTCCATGCTACAAAAATATTGACAAACATCTAGAACCATGGTTACCGTAAAACTGTTTTCTTTTGACTAGAACTTGACCAAAACCAAACTCAAACACATGTAGGCATGTAGTGCACCCAAATAGTTCTCTCTCTTTATATATATATATATATATATATATATATATATATATATATATATATATATATATATATATATATATATATATATATATATTTAAATTAATTTATTTTATTTATAGAATTTCTAATTATAGAAAGTGCCATATGTGTCATCGTAGTTGGCCTAACTTACTAACTATCCAAGATCCTAACCAACCAAATCTCAATCCTAACAAAAAACCCCAGACCTTTTTCCGATTCCACAACACATTATAAATATAAAATATATCCACAAAATCTGAAAAAAACAATTAAAGATTTAAATTCTACATTTCTAAATTAGGAAACCCCTAGTTTGTTGCATATTTCCATCTTTGGTTCAAACCAAATCCTAAGTGAATATTTTTGTGATAATCCCCGAATTTAAATTTATCCCCTTACCATATTAGGACTCCACAAAATTCTACCCACATATTTTTAAATATTAAATCAAATCCTTACCACCCAGCTATTTAAACTACATATATTTATCAACTCCCCAACACTTAAACCAAATTATTAGGTTCTCCCCCCCTTTTTCTCTCTCTCACGAAAAAAACTCCTTCCTCATGTTATCTCCCTCTTCTACTTCTTTCCCACTTCCTCTCTCCTTCCCCACATGCCACAACTCCACAAAAATCCCAACCGAACCCCTTTTTGGCCAAATATTGGCTGCTGGTTGCAGCAGAAGTTCAGACCCCTCCACAGTAGTAAAAAAATTCTAAAAATCCTATATTTATATCATACTTAAAGTCCCTATAAGAGCCTTGTCATGTTTCATGAGGTTTGTATTTCGTTTCTTACTCCGTTTGGCCGTAGTTGCGAAAAATGTCCCCACCGTAATCGCAATCGCGTAAGTTTTCCAACTTTGATTCTTTCCCTATTTTTTTATGAATAAAATCTTATTTAAATTTATATTAATGATAGATTATGTTTATAATTAGTTTCATGCATTAAATATATATTTTTACGTACAAAAATTAGTCCAAACCAATGAACAACCTTGACATGGACACATCGCATCAAGACTAGTTATAGTTCTATAATAGTTGTTATATTTTAATGAAGTAAATAAATTTAAAAATTAATGTATATTAATTTAAAAATATTTAATGTATTAATTTCCTTTTTAATCATATTTGGATGCCAACATGGAGATTGTATGTCAAGGATACGTGCCAAAGTTGGTTAGAATGACTAGTTGTCGTCCGAAGCAAATAATGGCATGCAATGCCGATATTTGGATATTTTAGATTATTTAGAAATAATTTTAGAATATTAATTATAATTAATTCAGTAATAAATGATGTTAAAATACATTATTAAGATGTTCCATGCATGTTAGATGAATATGATAACAATGGTGCAAAATTTGTGACATCGATACGTTCCTATGTACATATAGGACTTGTGATATAAGATTTTATATTATATATATATATATTATTATGATTCGTTGTACTAGCTAGAGGTCCTGATATTGCGTGTTATGGATATGAGACGTCATGGACATGCGACGTGAGGTAACATTCGGTGGGAAGACACACCATACTACAGGCTGATTATGTTATATATATATATATATATATATATATATATATATATAGAGAGAGAGAGAGAGAGAGAGACAGAGAATAAGGGAGGTGAGATGGCACCTCACTCTAAAAACAAAGGTGGCGGTGACGTGGCACAATCTCAACCACACAAACGAGGGGAGGGGGTTAAGTGCAAATTGCCAATTATGAAATGTGTGGTTGGGATTGTGCCACGTCACCGCCACCCTTATTTTTAGAGTGAGGTACCATCTCACCTCCCTTATTCTCTCTCTCTCTCTCTATATATATATATTATGTTACTGGAGGTGCCTTAGGCTCTAGCCCAGATCTTTGGCACAGTTACTGGCCCTACGCGATATTACTTGCTGCTATGGGCTCCCTGACATAGAGCCTGTAGTGGTTTCATCCTGAGTACGAGTGATGTTCTCATTTGTATATCACTTAGATGGTTACAATAGTTTACCCTTGAGTATTTAGAATTATACTGTTTTACTTTGGCATGCTGTTTCTTGTACCTTGTTATGTCCCTTTGAGGACCTGGTCCCTTGCTAGTTTTGGAGCATAGACCATTGTGGAGCCTGTCTGTAATTACTAATTTAGATTGCTTTGTCATGTGGGCATTGGTACCATGTACTTATATCATTTCTACCAGTGTTATTGTCAAGCCCTAGTCCCAAAAATACGTAGGACTAGGACACGTAAGCATGCCAGCCGCATGTATATGGCAACTCCAATATATGAAAACCATAACACATGCGTACGCTGTATCATGAACAATAATTCACAAGTGATAAAACTATCACAAGTCACAGTGTATAATCTAATCTCATCCACAGAAATCGAATGAATAAATGAATAACCAATATCTATGAAACTAGATCTCAATAAAAAGTATCTCAAGCTGACAGTCGGATGGAAACAAATCTACTACCAACTAGAATAAAGAATAAACAGAAAAAATATATTATAAGTACCACAACTATAAACCACTGAGACTCGAAGAGAAGACCTGCTCGGAATATAAGTAACCAGTCCGGATCTGCGCTCCTGCGAATACTCTTGAACATCTATACCTGGAAAGGGACCAGGTCCTCAGAGGGACATAACAAGATACATAGAAGTATGCCATAAAGTAAATACTGAATAAATAAAGGGGGGTGCGCTAACCATCTAAGTGAATGCAATTTGAGGACAACTTTGGGTGTATGGGAAAGTGTAGGCTAGACATATGCTGACGTAATTCACCAATCGTGACAACTGGCTAGTATATGCCACATATGCCCCCATATGAGAGTGTAATATAATAACATCCAGCTCCGAAGAGCATGGCATCTGCATAGTATATATCGTCCATATCGCTCCGAAGAACGTGGCATATGAATAGTATATAACGTCCATATCGCTCCAAAAAATATGGCATCTGTATAGTATATATCGTCCATATCGCTTCGAAGAACGTGGCACCTGCATAGTATATATCGTCCATATCGCTCGGTCGAGCGTGGCATCTGAATAAAGTAAGTGGGTGTCCCATACGCCTACTAGTCGTCCTCCCCGCCCAATTATCTATGCATGTTGTATCCACAATACGCCTTAGCTACTACGCCGAGACGTCGTAACTCTGGCTCATAGTCTATCCTTAGAACAATAGCCCAACCTTACAACCAAACAAGGACAAGGATTGGACCTCCGTACTACGATAGTCTATGCTCCGACTACTAATAACTGCTAAGTTTTCTAACATGCATCACTATTAGCAGTTATTCCCTATCCGTCGCACGACCTATACGTACAGGTGGCCAACCGCATACTCAAGTCCGTGCCCTACATGAAACTCATAACACGTGCAAGAAATGTGTCAAGGCCTGGGGAGTCATACCGATAACTCCACAACTTTAGGTGGGTCTACTAGACACTAGGTCAGACACAAGTCCTAACGTCAACGCCTTCGTTGACTGCACCCGAGTCTCTCTCGGACGCGCACAGTTTAAAATAAATAAACATGCACTAAATAATAACTTAATTTAAATAGTACAACAAAAGGCAATGTATACTTGCCTGGCAAAAGAGCTGCGAAGTACCAATAACCTGCTCCTGAAGTCGTGCAGATAAATCCAACAGTCCTCGGGGTACGCACACGGGAATGACAGTGACGACGATGAGGTTGACGATGACGACGATGACGATGATGATGCTCATGGTGAAGATGATGGTGTTGATCATGATGATGATTACATGATGGTGATGACGAGGATGTTGATGTGGACGGTGATGTGGAGATTGGGTTGGTGATGGTGTGATGATGGTAATGAGATGAGGATGTTGATTAGGTTAGGATGGGATGATGTGGATGATGTTAATGGTGATGGTGTTGATAATTGCGATGGTGGTGGTGATGGGGTCATTACCATTCCGGCCAGGGTAGTCCAGCAAGGAGGAGGAGGAGGAGGAGGAGGAGGAGGGGGACATGGAGCAGGAAAAGCCGGAGGAGTTCTTGGTCAAGGAGGAGGACAGGGAGGTGGAATGGGTACATGGTGGGGGTGGCAAGGTGGTTCAGGGAAGGAGAGAAGAGGAGAGGATCGGTGGTGGAGGTCGTGTGGAAGAGGGAGGTCCGACGTGGTGGCTGCTCAGGGAAGAGGGAAGAGGAGGAGAGGCTCAGGTGAACGGAGGGAGAGGAGGAGATCGGGGACAGGTCGGGGCTGCTCGTGGTTCGGTTGACGACAGCAGGTTCGAGCTCCAGCGACTCGGGAGAAGGAGGAAGAAGAAGTCGACGGGGGAGAGGGGGATGGCAATTGTGGTGGTGGTTGTTTCGGTCATGACAGGGTGGCTGGATGGGTCAGACGAGTCATTGGCAGCGGGTCTGGCCGGTCCAGTCGTGCCCCGGCGGTCTCCAGTGCTGTGCAGCCGGCTGCGGCAGAGTCCAGCGGCGTGGAGGAGATGGAGGAGAAAGATGAACGTGGTGGTGGTTGCACTGTCGGCTCCGGTCGAGCGGTGGAGGACAACGACCTCGGGTGAGCCTGGACGAGGCGAGGGTCGACGGGGAGAAGTCTGTGCTCAGGCAGAGGTGAGCCCAGGCGGTTGCAGGCTGCTCCGACGAGGGTGGCCGGAGGGGAGGATGAAGGGATGGGGTCGGCTGTGTATTGGGTTAGGAAAAATAAGAAAAATAAAGAAAATGAAAAGTAAGGAAGAGGATATTTATATAGGTGGTATTGGGTTGACCTAGAGCTATTTGATTTGGTCAACATCCTCTTGGGTTGGGCCTTGGGCTCACATGGGGATGTTTAGGAGGGCTATAAATTATATTGTTTAAATACAATGGCTAGGATTTAAATAGGGGCGATGTTGCGCGTTGCACATTCCGAAAATTATGGGATAATTCCTATGAAGAAGAAAGTTAGATTTCTTCATGTATTGTCCAATAGTGTGGACACCTCAATGCGCTTTTGCATAAAAGCGTCCAACAATAAAAAAATTGCACAAAGATGGAAATTGAATCTAAATTAATTAAAATAAATGTGCAGGGTGTTCTGGAATTAATTAGAAGCACATGGGGATAAAATTTGGGGGGACACAAGTGTCATGGACCTAGAGGGGTCAGAGTAGAATTTTATCATTAATTTGGGTTGCACAAAACAGTCAAGATTATGTCTCCAATCTCGATTGGAACGCACAAGGGTACAAGGTCGTATTTTATTTAGAATTAAGAAATAACGTCCGCGACGTTTATTGTTGGACTAAAATATAGCACAAGAGAGCATAATTATAAGTTACACCGAGGTCAGAATAGGAGGCGGTCATGTCTAGGGCAAGAGTGTAAAATTTGTAGGAAGGCAATGGCTAGTGTAGTGCTCCAATTATCGAAGCAACGGTAAGGTGTACTATGTGATATAAATATTGCAAATTAAATAAAATACTGTATCCTATTTCTAATTGGATTCTAATTAGCCCTAATTTTACTATCTAAGCCAAGTAGGCCTAATTTTGGGTGAGGGGGTTTACAATTATGATATTCGTTTATATTATCGATTCATCTACTGATGTAGCCTAGTTTTTATAGACTCATATTTCTTTCTCGAGTCTATTCGAGCTTGTGTATTACTAGGCGACCGACTTTAGCATATGTAGCTCATTCTTGTTGTATTCTGTTCTTTGTGGATTGCGGCATAAATATTTATATTTACTGTATTATCTAGATAGTGGCCATTATAATACAACTTATATGTATTCGAGTCAGACCAGAGTCTGGTCGAATGTGTAGATGGCATGTTACGTATTCCTAATCCTATGGGTGTCACTACCACATTTTCTAGGAAAGGATATTTTAGTCATTTGGTAATCAAAAAATATTATACATGTTAATTTTATTTATTTTATTATTTATTTATTATTAGCATGTTAGATTTATTTTTGGACTTGTGTTAGTGGATCTAACTAGTTTAGTTTAGACTCATGGACCAAAATGTATTAATTGTTAGAATTGAGCCCAACTAGAAAGCCCATTGATTAGAAGGATGATTAAATTAATTAAACCATTAGACTAGAAGCATTCCTCCTTAATTAATTTTTTTATGAGAGGTCCAAGGAGTATTTTAGACTTTACATAGTAGCTTGAGAGAGGGGGCAAGTGAGGCCTATATAAATGGGGATAAAAAAATTTTCTCTCTTCATTTTTCATTCCAAATATAGATCTAGAAAATTCCCTCAACCAAATTCCTACCAAATTTTCACCCAATTATTTTCCAAATCATCATTGGAAGCTATTAGAGCATGGATCTATAAGAAAAAAACATAGATCTACAAGAAGGAGGCATGGATCTACAAAGAGGAATAAGGATCTACAAGTTGGAGGCCAATTTCAACAATTTTAGAGGTTTCATTGGAAATCCATCTCCCAATAGGTATAATTTAGTTTTTCCTTTTAATTTACATTCTAAATCTGAGATTTAACCATGAAAAATTAACCCATATGCATAGGCTACCCATAAAATTTGGTTTTGTGTTCATAGCAGACATATTGAGAAAGTTATGGTACTTTTTGTGTCAATTTTAGGAAAATTTTGAGATTGACATTTGTTGTGTGTATCAATTGGTCCTATAGATCAATTTGGCATGTGCTTGTGTGTTTGGGGCTAGCGTCGTATCCACAATTGAGTACGTGTAGGTCGTATCCCATCAATTTGGTGATACGTGTTGATTTGGGGGTTTTTCCTCCGACACGGGACTTTGTACATGTCATATTTTGACACATACACGTAGATTTGTATTTGACTCTTTGTATTGTTCATAAATAATATATGTTACTTGTTCGTGTCCTTCGGGGTATGTTTGGATGTGTGGTAGACTCGTGTCACATGCGTATCCTAGATCTAGTGGGATACGGTATGATACTCTCCATGTATTTGTCCATATTATATGTAGATCTATTTCTTGTGTTCTAAATTCATGGAGGATGTAATTGTATGTATATATAGATATAGATATATTATGGTATATATAATTATTCTTCTTGTGTCTTAGATCTATATGTATATTGTAAGTAGCTATTTTTGTATATGTATGTATAATTATATATGGTAGCATGTAAATAGATATTATGAGTTATTATAATTATAATTATATAATGTGTATGGTGAATAATTATATGTATGTATAAATATGTATATATATATATATGTATAGTTATATATATACATATTAATATGTATGTGTGTGTATGTTACTATGTGTATTATGTACATTTTACTATGTGAGGGTGTGTGTATAATTATTAGTAGTATTTGTGCATATGATATATATATATATATATATATATATATATATATATATATATATATATATATATATATATATATATATGTATTGGGTTATATATATATATGTATTTATATATATATATATATATGGTAGATATATATATATATGTTATTATATATATTATATACATATATGTTTCGGCGACAGCAGGAGAGTGTCGCAACAGCGAGCGTCGAAACAACAGAGAAATAGCAACAGCGGCAGCAGCTTTTCAGCGACAACAGTCAGCGACAGTTGCAGGAAATTGTCGCTGAAACAACAGTGTATCAGCAGAGTATCAGAAGCTTCAGCGACAGTTTTTAGTGACAGTGCCGTAAACTTTCACAAAAACTGCAGTGTATATATATACACAACAGTTTTTCGGCGACAGTGGGCAGGGTATAGCGACAGTTTGGCAGTTTTTAATATATTAGATATTAATATATATATATATAGATATATATATATATATATATAGTAATTAATATATATATAAATATGTTCCTAATTGCTATTTGTATTATAGTATACTATATATGTATATATTTAGTTGTAGGACATAATATTATTGAGTAAGTTAGTATATTTTAGTTATCAATTGTTATGAGTGTCTTTTATATATTATATTTTTGTAGGTATGTATGTATGTATATATGTATTAATAGTTAGTGTGTAGTTGGTAGTTAGTATTTATTCTATTAGTACATACTAGAGTTATATTGGATTGATATATGTAATTATTGATGGATAGTTAGTACATATATAAAGTTTTGGCAATTACCTTGAGATACCAAGGTAAGCATCAAGATATACCAAGATATGAGTAGTAGGTATTGGCATAGTAATAGGATAGTTGTAAACTAATTATGGGTGGGTATTAAGATGACTAAAATAATGTATATAGTATTGTATAAATATTAAATGCATGGTAGTTTATAATTGTTATTGGATATTTAGTATAAATAAGGTTTTGAATTTACCTTGAGATACCAAGGTAAGTATCAAGGTATTGGAGAATAATCAAGGTATTGGGTTTGGGTATCAAGATAGAGGTTTAGTGTTGTGATACCAAGTTGATTCAAAATCAAGATAATTATTTAGTATTTGTAATTATAATTTATATATTTAATATTACTTTATTATAGATATGTGATATTTACCTATTGTTTGCATATCCTGAGATACGGTATCTTAGTATCTTAAGTTATAGCTTGTTGACCTAGATTCATAGTGTATGAACCCAATATCATTGAGATAGACTCATACAACCTAGAAATAGCTAGTTTGACTAAGTTTGACTAGTTGGCATAGAGTTGACCTAGTTTGACTATTTTTGATTTAGAAATGACTTGTTGACCTAGATGTTGACTAGTTTAACTTAATTTCTATCCAGAACTTTGTATTAATACAATATTCCATATATAGGTCTGTGTGACACCAGTTCGGACAGTTTGACATACATTGCTCTGGACCACAGGTGAGTATTTTTTTTGATTATTTTCAATTCATAATATTGTATATATACATGTTCTAGAATTGTATACATTGATTCTGACACAGTGATTTCACGGACTGGTGCTATATGGATCCCGTCATGAGATGTAATCCCCTACCGTGTTCAGCGGGTACTCGTGTATATTGTATCTCATCGTGTATACTGGGTATTGATGATACTTCGTGTTCACACACTGCTAGTGTCCAGTGTGCTTATTCTTGTACACCCACCGCTCGTGTTCGGTGGTTATGATATTCGTGTACACCCACTGCTCGTGACAGTGGTTATATTTTCGTGTTCGTAGAGTATCGTGATTGGATCCATCGGTATTAGTTGGAGGTGGGAGAGTAGGAGTTGATTATGTGATCAAAGCCATTGTTACAAATCGTGTACATTCTGGTTACATACCTCACTTGTAATCCGTCTTACCTGATCATGTTCACCTAACCCGATCACATAATGAACTCGTATTCTGAGGCACATTTAGATAGTTAGTTGTAGTTTACTTCATCATATTGTGATATTCATATTGTTGATTTATATTCTCGTACATTACCTGTATGTCTTGTTCATCATTCATATGTTTAGTAATCTTGTATTTTATTTCTATATCTGTTTTTATGCTCGATTATGCTATTAAAACTGCTTTCAGAGGTATGTACTTCGCTCCATTCCTGACTGGAAAACATTTTTCAGAGGATCCGAGAGATTGATGTCTGCCATACTATGGACTTTGACTTATAGATGGTGCATACTTGGACCCGTTAGTTCTGGAGTGATTGACGGAAGGTTTATCCGGATCACTAGTTTTCATAGTTAGTTTCTTTAGCATTTTGGTACCGGATTTGTTTTCGGCTTATAGTTTGTGATTGGATATTTTTTTTATTATTGATTATTATATTTTTGATGTATAGTTAGACTTTCTTCATATCTTTTCGTGCTTTAGATTATGATTGAGTTTTGTGTGAGCTATTGTTGGCAGACTTTATATTATTGTGAGATTTTAAATAGCATAGTAGACCGAGACATCGTTCTACCGCCGATTCTGCGGCGTAGGCTGGACGTTGTTTTCGACTTGCATCCCTACATCGGGTGCGGGTCATGACACGGGGTGTTACAATTTTCACTAGGCCTGACATAGTTTTTTCCGTAGGAATGCCGAGTCGATTCACGAGCAACCCTGGTGTGGAGCAATAGAAGGCGGTGAAGCGAGTGATGAGATATCTCAGGAGAACTCAAAAGTATGCACTGCACTACATCGGGTATCCAACAGTAGTGGAAGACTTCAGTGATGCAAGCTGGTGTTCATAAGTAGAGAACAAAAGGTCCACATGAGGATACGTCTTTTTCATGGGTGGAGTTGCTATATCGTGGAAGTCGAAGAAGCTGACTATGCTCTCTCATTTCTCGATGGAATCTGAGTTTTATGTACTGGCTGCTGCAGCGAATGAAGCAGAGTGGCTTCGGTAGCTCATGTATGATTTTTTATTGGTTGGTGCACAGATTTCGGTGGTACTGATATACTGCGATAACCAGGCGACTGCAGCAGTGGCATCAAATAACCTCTTAAATGGTAAGAAGATGACTGTGCGGTTGAGGCACATGGCAGTGAATGATCTGATAAAGGCTAGAGTCATTACCGCAATTGATGTTCGGAGTCAGGAGAACCTGGCAGACCCGTTCACCAAGGGTCTCAAGCGCAAGCTGGTCAAGGACACAATAACCAAAATGGGCTTGAAGACATTCTGATATTGTGTCTATATAATTCTACCATAAAGTTTTATGCTATTAGTTCAAAGAAAAATCTACTAGGCATCTAGCTTTTGGTTCAAAGATGGACCATTGACTGGGAGAATATCAGGAACAATGGGTAGTCATTTGAGACATTGAGGGGTTATGGACCCAGAACCACCGTTGTCTACTTTTTGTTCTTTATAAAGAATAATTTCCTGTGGAAGGATGGCTTTGACTGTCACGCCCCAATCTTCCGCAAGCTCGATAGTCCCTGCTGAACGTGAATCACCACGTTGCAGCTCTCCCGCAGGATATATCGTTCCCATCGCGACGTGATGCCGTACGAGCCTGGAGTTGCGCTCGTACAAGGCGATGTTGACAAACACCAAAGTTATCATCGAAACAACCAAGTTACAGCGGAAGTCGTTTGTGTAACGAGCACACATCAGAGTAATACGCAGCGAAGCTCACGATAGGGTCCAAATAAAGTGCCCCGAAGGCAATGCCACAAAGGCGATGCCACGGAGACGATGAAATGCTCTTGCTCTTTTCTCTAGCCCACAAAGGTACTTACAGTTCATACATCTTGTCCCGTATATTCAAGCAGCGCTACTACGCCTGTGTACCTGAAATAATGCCCACAAACGTGGGTCAGTACACAACCGTACTGGTGAGCGGGGTAACCCACTCGTCTAAGCCGACACTAAGTAAAATAGTGAATACAAGCAGTTATATGGTGATCTTTCTAGTTGAATCCTAGATTCGTTTCATGGCATATAAATGATATATTAAGGAAAGCTGTAAAGCAGTTTAAGCATGCAAGTATTTAACTCAAACCAATCGACAAGCATTTATATATATCCAACCCGAAGTAAACTAGCATGCAACCCGTCCTACTCAATGCCATCTCTTGCACGATAACATATCGAACCATCAGTCTCGCCTCAATATCCATCCTCAACCAAAGTTTATATTCCAATCTCGAGTGCACACTCTTGCCGAGGCAAGGTGGCTGCTCCTACACGAAAGCCAAACCAACAAAAGAAAAGCAAGCCAACTCTTATCTATATGAAGTCACTGGCAAAGCCATAAAGGACATATTCCAAGAATTAGCAGCACGCCCTATCAGCCCGGGTAATTAGCCCCGCTGGAGGTCCCGCAATGCATCGTGACTAGCACGAATCAATATTTCCCTCCGGATCGATACGGTCCTAGTGCCCCGAAAAGCCGTTTCGAGAAAATGTCAAACCCTGTGTACACAGGTTATCCGCGACATGCAGAAAGTAGGTATGACGAGAGGATCGAACATTCTTGCCCCACCAAGCGATCCTAGACTCGTTTAACCGAAAATCCAACCGAAGCATCCATAACCATTCTTCCAACATATCCAACCAAGGATTCCAAATCTCGACCTCAACATATATAGCCCAAGGTACCAAAATACACATATTCACATTGCCGCTTTACAGTAATGTATTCTAAATTGATGCAACACCCATGCTCAAAGCAATCCCATGGCCCAATGTCGTTTCAGTGGTACAATGTCCCATTCGTGGCACGATGTCCCATCAAGCGGCACAATACCCTCGCCGATGCAGTTGTTCGGTTTCGAACCACAACTGCTCACTTTGCAAGACAAAGCGACCAAGTGATACTCGTGCACGGATGCACGCTCGCTCGCCCGAATTCCCGATATTCCCATTTGCCTCAATGTATCATTCCAACTTGTATAGTTCCAACCGTCCAAGCATAATCCCAATGTATCCAACCGACTGCCTCAAATGTATTCTCCAACTCTAGTTCCAACTAACCAACGCGTAAATCATATCAAGCCACAATCCTATCAAGCCAACGACGTACAATCTATGCACGCCTCAGTGTAGTATTTTCGAATGTTTCAGCCCAAGTGTTCAAGCCTTTATCGTGTTTTCCATATTATTAGGCATGAAGGAGTAGAGGAGAAGGGAAAGAGCCCACTCATAATGTTTGATCCCGTTAGGCATCCTGTCCTTCCGATACGGCCAATCCCTTGAACCCGTGGTCCGATGCAAGCGCGATCTACTCAACTGGTATGACCGTACGAGCAGGCCGTGCTCTCCAAATCATCCGACCGATCGGACTAAGGAAGACGGCATTATCGCTTCCATCCAGCTATTCAGTACTGTTCTGAACGAACACCTGATTTTCATCGAACCCGCTAGCCATCTGCACATTGAAACCAACTCGATTAATCCTTTTTCCTAAAATTCAACATTTCAAATGTAACCAGCAATTGATTCATTCAGTCCGACTCAGCGTAATGCTCCGCGCGGTTGCGGGGCGTTACATAATATACCACTTAGAATCAGGTTCGTCCACGAACCGTGCTGTTACTCATTCCTTACTAGCATGCCATAATCCAATTCCATAGATCTGCTCTATGCAAATCTCATATTCATAATTTCTGACTCAGCATCTCGCTCTGCTGAACGCTCGTACAAATTTTACGAATTCTCACATCCTCCTTGCAGCTCAATACGAATTCTTCGTATCGCTTAGTTTTGGATCGTACACATATTTAAGGCGTCCCTAAAATATATGCATTTCAGCCGAGCTTTGCGATAGCAAATTTGAACAAGTTACAAGGGTGTCTTTTATGTTCGAGGCATCCATTTGCTTTGCTCCCAATTGAACCAAATCATGATTCCCATTCCAAACTATTCGATTGAGCACCATTCACAAATATGATGATTTTCCACCGACTCAATCGGTTCGTGTTCCAACTTAATCCATCCAACTATTTATGAACCCGCACTAGCAACATCTCCAAACATATCTCGTGCACCGAACGATTATCACAACTGATACTACCCCAACTAGGCGACTTACCCAAATCTCAAACTTTTGTTTATCAGCTCAGCCAAACACCTTTTCCTCAATCTCAATACCTCGTTGGGTGTACATCAATATTGAGGTTCGTGTGATCCACGAAGATCTCGCCGCCACGCCAAATGGATTGTGTCGCCACGATTTCAACGTGGACACACTCGCCATAATTCCTAGGTTGCGCATGGAATAGTCCTTCGTACTGCTTCCACTGCCTCGAAGCATTAGGACATCACCTTTGCCTTCTGAACGAGCACGCTTCCCAGACTAAGTTTCGAGATATCTTGTAAATCTGAGGCAAATCTGTCCCTTCCAGTATTCGCAAGGATTTGATCTGAACGAGCCGCTGCTTTAACTTCACGAGCTAGTTTCACAGTCGTCAATTCATATGAATGCTATTCCCTTCCAGGGCACGATGAGTCAGAGGCGATGCCATCGATAAAAATCTGCGACTCTGAATCTCATCAGTTGACTAGGCTACCTTCCACCATCGCTCCGATCTTCTGGCTGCATCTTCAGCTGAAGACTATCCCAAGGGTCTCTCAAATCCAACACTCAGTCAATAAGCCAAATATCATCGCTCACATCTGCCCTCGACGTATTCCCAAATACGCCGCCTCAAGGGTCGTTCTATGGGTCTACCATATTCAATCTCTGATCTGGCGGGCAAGGTTGCTTAGGGTCAGCTGTCCCGAAGCTACGCTCGATAATTGTAATCATCACGATGGACAGTTACTATCAACCATGCTATATCTCATCTGTAAATTCGAATCAAAATTCTAACCATTCATCCGAGCGATCTTCCAAATCCGAGCACCGTGCTCGTTGAAACCGTCTTCCATCAATCCGTCGTTCTGCTCTGAATCCATCAATTTTTGAATTGCATGTTCGATTTTTGCACGTCCAACTTACTCGAGCATCACAGTGATTTGTTTTTGACGTTGCTCCCATATTTAGCTATCTTTAAAAGTCTATCCGCCACAATCTTTGTCTTTCGTTGTTGCCACAATCCGTCCATGTCTTCCGGAGAATTCGTTTTCCATTGTTGCACCATCTTGCCCAAAATTTTATTTTCGCTAAACCTGAGTCGACTTCTCGAGCAGCAATATCCAAAATCTCCAAATTTGTGTGAATCTATCGCATTGTCCCTCCAAAGCAGCTCGTGTTTCATTACTCAACCAACAGCTCAAATGCGTTGCTCAAAAATCGTAGTTCGTGCTCGCTATCCTTCCGATAATCCAATCACTTTGCTCAAGCGTAACCCAAATATTCGTTCCGATTCCGTCCAACTCTTAAGCCAACGATACTTCCATTAGCACCAGTCCATCCTCGATTGCTCAACTCAATATTTGCTTGTTTTATTTTCATTCTTTCCAACTCAGCCGACGTGCACCAACCAACTTGTATTCTCATTACCCGAATCCGTTCAGGCAATTCCCATTGATGTCCAACCAAAGCATTTTCCAATGCCTAGCTCAAAATGTGGTATCCCATATACCACTCTGAATCAAGTCGCTACTCGCATTACGATTTCCTTGCAGAATCCAAAATCTATTCGAACCATCCCTTATGTGTGATCATGCCTTTTCCAATTCGAGTCTGACACAGAACTCAGGCAATGCTTGAATTATCCAACTATTCCTATCAATCTCGCTATGCAACTCGTGCCATATCCCATTCTCGATACTTTCTACTATTCTTAAACCGTCTGATACTTTCGCAACACAAGAAATCGTCTGAACGATTGTATTCTAAGTAGTCCAACTCAATTCCCAATGGTTCCACACGTTTATTGTACGAGCAACTCATGCCAACTTATCTGATATTTCTCAAGCCAAACTCAAATCTGTCCAACCGATGTGCCACAGCCGAAATTCCCACTTATATCCAACATAATCGCTAGACGAGCAACTCGTGCAAGCATTCATTCCCATCGAATGTTTCTACTCAAAACATGCCGCATAACCAAATATCGTTAGCCAACCAACTGATCCATTGAGGCAATCAGAATCTCCCCAAACGATAAACCAAGCCAACCCAACGAAAGCCCACAACTTGTTGCATAAATGCAACAACGCCAACCAACTTGCTATACGAATGCAACAACGCCTAACGAGGCTAAGCGATCCTACGAAAACCAACCAAGGCAACACAACTAAGAATAACATGTAGCTATAACAAGCAATAAATATACTTATTGCATGAAACGTCCAATGCAGCACCGAGTAGAGTCAAGAGCTAAACGACATACGGAAGCTATTTAGAGTTTGTGATGAAGCGAAGGACCAACTCCGAAGAAATGAACCGGGCGCTCTGATACCAATTTGTCATGCCCCAATCTCCCGCAAGCTCGATAGTCCCTGCTGAACATGAATCACCACATTGCAGCTCTCCCGCAGGACATATCGTTCCAATCGGGACGTGATACCGTAAGAGCCTGGAGTTGCGCTCGTACAAGGCGATGTTGACAAACACCAAAGTTATCATCGAAACAACCAAGTTACAGCGGAAGTCGTTTGTGTACCGAGCACACATCAGAGTAATATGCAGCGAAGCTCATGATAGGGTCCAAATGAAGTGCCCCGAAGGCAATGCCACAAAGTCGATGCCACGGAGACGATAAAATGCTCTTGCTCTTTTCTCTAGCCCACAAAGGTACTTACAGTTCATACATCTTGTCCCGTATATTCAAGCAGCGCCACTACGCCTGTGTACCTGAAATAATGCCCACAAACGTGGGTCAATACACAACCGTACTTGTGAGCGGGATAACCCACTCGTCTAAGCCGACACTAAGTAAAATAGTGAATGCAAGCAGTTATATGGTGATCTTTCTAGTTGAATCCTAGATTCGTTTTATGGCATATGAATGACATGTTAAGGAAAGCTGTAAAACAGTTTAAGCATGCAAGCATTCAACTCAAACCAATCGACAAGCATTTATATATATCCAATCCGAAGTAAACTAGCATGCAACCCGTCCTACTCAATGCCATCGCTTGCACGATAACATATCGAACCATCAGTCTCACCTCAATATCCATCCTCAACCAAAGTTTATATTCCAATCTCGAGTGCACACTCTTGCCGAGGCATGGTGGCCGCGCCTACACGAAAGCCAAACCAACAAAAGAAAAGCAAGCCAACTCTGATCTATATGAAGTCACTGGCAAAGCCATAAAGGATATATTCTAAGCATTAGCGGTGCGCCCTATCAGCCCGGGTAATTAGCCCCGCTGGAGGTCCCGCAATTTATCGTGACTAGCACGAATCAATATTTCCCTCCGGATCGATACGGACCCAGTGCCCCGGGAAGCCGTTTCGAGAAAATATCAAACCTTGTGTACACAGGTTGTCCGTGATATGCAGAAAGTAGGTATGACGAGAGGATCGAACATTCTCGCCCCACCAAGCAATCCTAGACTCGTTCAACCGAAAATCCAACCGAAGCATCCATAACCATTCTTCCAACATATCCAACCAAGGATTCCAAATCTCGACGTCAACATATATAGCCCAAGGCACCAAAATACTCATATTCATATTGCTGCTTTACAGTAATGTATTATGAATTGGTGCAACACTCATGCTCAAAGCAATCCCATAGCCCAATGCCGTTTCAGTGGTATAATGTCCCATTCGTGGCACGATGCCCCATCAAGCGGCACAATACCCTCGCCGATGTAGTTGTTCGGTTTTGAACCACAACTGCTCGCTTTGCAAGACAAAACGACCAAGTGATACTCGTGCACGGATGCACGCTCGCTCGCCCGAATTCCCGATATTCCCATTTGCCTCAATGTATCATTCCAACTTGTATAGTTCCAACCGTCCAAGCATAATCCCAATGTATCCAACCGACTGCCTCAAATGTATTCTCCAACTCTAGTTCCAACTAACCAACGCGTAAATCATATCAAGCCACAATCCTATCAAGCCAACGACGTACACTCTATGCACGCCTCAGTGTAGTATTTCCGAATGTTTCAGCCCAAGTGTTCAAGCCTTTATCGTGTTTTCCATATTATTAGGCATGAAGGAGTAGAGGAGAGGGGAAAGAGCCCACTCACAATGTTTGATCCCGTTAGGCATCCTGTCCTGCCGATACGGCCAATCCCTTGAACCCGTGGTCCGATGCAAGCGCGATCTACTCAACTGGTATGACCGTGCGAGCAGGCCGTGCTTCCAAATCATCCGACCGATCGGACTAAGGAAGACGGCATTATCGCTTCCATCCAGCTATTCAGTACTGTTCTGAACGAACACCTGATTTACATCGAACCTGCTAGCCATCTGCACATTGAAACCAACTCGATTAATCCTTCTTCCCAAAATCCAACATTTCAAATGTGTCACTGCCACATTTCGGAAACAGGGGTATTTTCGACTTTTTATAATATTTAATATTATGGTAGTTACAATTAATAAATTGCATGATAGTATATTTGGTTTTAAATAATTATGAGTGATGTGTAATTAAATATAGTATTATATGCAGTGTTTATTTATTTTTAGTTAGCAGACTAGACCTAGAAGCCCAGTAGATGACCACATGTCCGAATTATAGAATTCCGGATTTTATTATTTTATCTAGAATTTAATTCTTGGAGTTTGTATTTGATTACCATATTTTATTTAATATTTTTGCGCATTGCCTTTGCTTCGATATTTGGAGCAGTATCCTGACTTTTGTCTTCCAACAAATTTCACCATCTTGCCCTAGACATGCCCGCCTTCCATTCTGCTATTTTGCAACTCATAATTTTGCTCCCTGTACATTAATTCTGGCTGCACAAAAATTGTCGCGGACGTTATTTAAAATTCCTATTTTTGTATCGTTGTGCGTTCCAATTGAAATTGGGGACAATCTTGACCTATTTTTCATGCGGCCCAAATTAGAGTAATATTCTGTTCTGAGTCTTCTTCATTATTGGTATTGATGACCTGACCTGATTTTGGCCCCATGTACTCCTAATTAATTTTAGAACACAACTTGCATTTATTTCTATTTAAATTGAGGATACTATTTAAACCAATTCTAAAAATCCCAATTTAATTCCAGTGCCCTGCATTTGAGCCCATATCGAACTTATAGCGCCCCCTGACCCTACAAAACACCGGACACCGAATCGCCCGTCAAATTTTTGTCATTTTATATGTTTGTGCAATTTCCCGAATTTAAGGGACTAAATTACAATTATTCAATTGTAGGTGTCATCACCCCATTGTCCAAGACCAAATGGAAAGGTTAATTATTTGAGGACCAAATTGTATTTTCTCCCACATAAAATTTCCTTCATGTTTAATCTGGACCACCCATTTAATTGGGAGCATCCTCACCCTCCATCAAAACCCTCTCCCCTATTTAAATATCACATCAACCTTAATCCCAAGAAAACCTAGGTAGCCCACATCCCCAAGCAAGCCCCCACCTCTCTCTCCCCTCTCCTCTCTCCAACGTAGGGAACCAACCTATTCCCTTCTTCTTCTATTTTCTTCTTCTATTTTCTTCTTCTCTTCCTTCTCCTTCTTCCTTTCTCCTTCTTTAGTGTTTTCATTTGAATTCAAAATTCAAAAGAGGAAGTAGAGGGGGGGGGGGAACACTGTTCACCCCTCACCTCTGCATCAGCCGAGCCCGGCGGCCCTCTGCCCAGCCCCGACGAACGTCGGTGCCAACCCCGGCCGAGTCCCCCTGTGCTCCCCGGGGACCCCCCCAACTCACGAGCTCCCCGTCCGGCTCGTGCGGCGGTCGACCTACCGCCCTCCACCAGTACATCTCCACCCTCCGGCTGCACTCCGGCCTAGCCCCGACTCCCTGTAATTTCGGCGCCGGCGCCCCACCGATCCCCACTGCTCCTCGGTGCAGCCTCCGGCGGCCCTCAGTACTCCGGCGGCCGAAGACCGTTCCTGTGCTCCCCGACCACCCATCCACGGCGGCTGCTCCTCTCTCCATCTCCTCCTACCATCTAACACCACCACCCGGCTACTCCCATCCCCGACTCCGGTGGACATCCCCCTCCGTCTTCTCCCTGCTGCTCAGCCCGACCCGGCGGCGCTGCGGCTGCTCCTCCCCTCGCCACCCGCATTCTTCCTCCCTCCACCTGTGCTAGTCCGGCCGGCCACTTCATCACCACCATCACCACCACTACTTACTCCCCCGACTTCCTGTCCACAGACCCCGGCCGCTGCTCAACTCCGGCCTGCCTCCCCGGCGAAGCTTCTCCACGTCGAGCCTGTCGCCTGACTCGAGCCAGACCTCTGAACCACCCCGGCGAGCCCGAGCTCCACCTTTGTGAGAACTTCCCTCCCCTCTTCCCTCCTTCAAATGCATAGTATATGTGTGTATTTAAATTGTGTATCATAGTGTGCTTAATAATGCATATATGTACTTAATTGATATATTGTATATGTATATATTATAACTGATATACATGTAAATACGTATATATATATAGTATAAATATTTAATTTGGTATATGTATATAAATATATATATATATATACTTAGTATATTTTCAATATATCTAATTGGAATATATATGTGTATATATATTGGTTATTTCATATAATATGTATTAATAAAATGTATACTAGGTATAATTTCAATTAATGTATTGCATATGTATCTAATGTGATGTACTAGTATTAGTATATATGTGTATGTATATATGTTCGTGTATTTCTTCCTATATATCTATATATGTATTCAATATATATTTTACGTGTACGTATTAAATAATAAATATTAATATGTAATATTGGTATATGTATATGTACATATTTTATATACTTAATATATTTTAATATATAAATTGGTATATACGTATATCTGTATTTCAGTTTATGTTGGTAATTGTTAATTTGGTATATATATAAATAAATATATGTATATTTATTTTGATATAAGTGCTAATTTGGTAATATATATATTTGTTTTGGTATTTGGTTTATATATATGTACTTGTATACATAGTATAATTTAATATAATTAGTATTTTGGCACATATATATATATATATTGTATATGTATTTATATTGGTGCATGAATAAATATTGAAAGTATTAATAAGTGTAATGTGGTTTATGTATATCCTACTAGATGACCCTAGTTGACTAGTGCCCTGCCTGGCATGGCCCTGAGGCCAGTGTTTTTGTCTGTGTTAGTGTAGCATCTGATGCAAATATAGTTTTGCTTTGTGATGTGTTATAGGACTGTGGTACCCAGGGGATACTCTGGAACAGGACATCCATAAATACCAACTAAGGACCCAATGCAAGTACATTCTCCGATAATTTCCAATTTCTTGATAATTTCTTTAATTTCAATAATCCTGAAATATTACAACTGAATCTTTGACACTGTGCTACACGGACTAGTATAGCTTGGATCTGCAGTCATAAGATGTTACATTGATTATCGTATTGATAATGTACACGACATGTATATTAGACATCGTACATGATAGACTTGACTTGCTCGTGTATCGTGACGTGTCATGGTTAGATCCACAATACTAGTTGGGTGCGGGAAAGTAGTTAGTAAGAAATGTGATCATAACCTCTTATTGTAGTATAGAAAATTGTAAGTGTTAATCATGCTCTTCACCCATGATTAGCCAGGCCCTGTAGCTATCGTACATGTTCCCAAGCCGATCACATTTTGAAACTACTATTTCAAACACTTAGAATAGATTACAGTTCCCTATTTTAAATCATATACTACATCACCCGTATATGATACCGTTCCTTGTTCTTTCCATTTTTTTATGCACTGACTATATCACATTGCCTATTTTGCATGTCTCTTTACATTGCCTGTCTCTCTTTAATTGCCATTGCATTTATTTCACTGTCTTCTCAGTAGCTAGCATCACATGTTTATTACTTTATAGTCCTTATCAATTAAATGGAACTGTTATTTGAGATTGTGCTTTGCTCCTTCCTGACTGGAAACATTTTTCCAGACTATGCCTTAGAGGACCGCTGTCCGACACTTTATGGACCATATGGTGAGTAGCTGCAGACTTGGTAGTAGTTGTGATTCCGGAAGGTCTAGCCGAAAATTTCCATTATTAGTTAGTTCTTTAAGTAGACTATTTGGTACCGGATTTGTCTCCGGCATTTTTTGAGACTTGGATATTATTGAGTTAGATTACATTCTGGATTTGTGTTGTATTTAATTTTAATTTCGGTTCGTTATCTTATCGTGCTGTAATCCTGTGATTGAGTATGTGCTCGTTTATTGTGTCATCCGTGCCTCCTTATGGAGATTGGATGTTGTGTGACATTAGCTAGATAGTATCAAGACCTTGACAGCGTTCTACCGCCGACACTGCGGCGTAGGCTGGACGTACCCACGCACTCGTGCCCCTAAACCGGGTGCGGGTCGTGACACGTTTTAGTGGTGGCCCATGCAGGTCAGACTTCGCGAGTTGTGCGATGACGTAGTAGTGTGGCATCCTTGTTATACTACTGCGTGCCTGCGATAGGATATAGGACATAGTATACTAGGACGAGAGCGAATACTCAATCACAATTCCTTGAGAGATTCCTGGGATGACCCCTGAGAATCTTGTTATAACTTTCAATTTAAAATTATTCCCTTGTTTCGTCCATTCTCACTTATTAATGTTGAATTTGCTTGTTGTTATTGATTACGTATTAAATTAGGATTTTGGCTTCATAGTAGGGTTTGATTTCATATCAAGGTGAATTTACAGACTAATTTATGGTATTATTTGAGGACGCATGTCGATGAGGACAGTGAAAAGGATTAACATTAGAGCTATTGGACTACAAAAGGTGTGGATTTAAAATTTTAACTTAAGATTGAAAATGAATTTCAAATTTTTGAATTCTGAGAAGATTGAGATTGTTATTAAAATTTTATTTTGAAGATTTCAATGAATTGCAAGGATTTTGAAATTGAGGAGTTGAAATATTGTTATTAAAATTTTATTCTTGAGGATTCAGATTCAATTCAATGAATCTAGACAAGCTGTAAGGATTTGGGAATTTATAAAATTTTTATTCAGTATTTGAAAGTTTGACCTTGAGGAAAGTATATGCAATTTTACTTTAAAATTTATTCGAGGAGTTAGTTTCGAGGACTTTATTTGGAGGATAAGATCTTATAGTGAGAGATATATATTAGTATATAGTAGATGAGGAGCATGTGTAAGAATTTGTTGGCTTGAGCATGATTGAGATCTCACTGCCAACTGGCTTAGGTGTTCATCTAGGATTGTATTAGAGAGAGAGCAGTACTTAGTATGATGTGTTGTATTTGATATGCACTTGAGTAATAAGAATAACTAGTATCAGCGATTGCAGTAGGTAAGGAAGCTAGCAGTGAGTATGTTTCAAGTAGAACTGTGGTACCTAAGTGATAGAGGTACCAACCTTGGATGCATCTTTGACCTGTGCAATCACAACTAGGGTTTATTTTCAACCTTTTATCTTGAATGTTGCTTCTTTAGAACTGTACTGTCCTTCCTTGATGATATCGCATTCTTGCCTTAATTGATTCTTTGGGATCTGTCTTCAGGATGTCGCCGCAGACAAGGTCTATGAGAGCGGGAACATCAGCTTTAGAGGGGTCTGCCACCTCTCCACCTGATGGACAGACGGCCGTAGTTCCTCCTACATCTCCGAAGCACATAGGTGTATCTGCACTTCTCGGGGATCCTTCTCCCCTACCTGTTCAGAGGATTGCCGCAGCTGTGACGGACAACCTTCCTCCTCCTCCGACTCCGATTCCCGGAGGCTTGCCTATTGACGGAACGCAAATGTTTACTTTGATCCAAGACATGGTAGATGCCCAGAGAGTGACGGCAGATGCTCAGCGAGTTCAAGCTGAGGCCCAGAGGGTGCAAGCAGAAGCGCACCAGGCACAAACCGAGCTGATGAAAGAAAACATGGAGAATGCTCATCAAGTGACTCTCCAAGCTTTGGAGAGAGTAGCACAGTACCAGCAGTTTCCTGGCCAGCAGCAGAGATCAGGCACTATAGTGGACTTTAAGAGGATGATGCCTCGAGAGTTTAAAGGCACCGAAGGGATACTCTACGCTGACGACTGGCTAGAGGATATAGAAAGGAGCCTGCGATTGACCCAAATTCCGAAGAACTTGCAGATAGAAGCCGCTGGCAGTCAGATGTTCGATATCGCACTCACATGGTATCGCACGGAGCCGAGAATTACTGCACAAGGACTCACTTGGGAGACCTTCAAGGAACTCTTCAAGGAGAAGTTCTTTCCCGACGTGGCATTGGGAACCTTGGAAAGTCAGTTTCATGACTTAGTTCAAGGAAACATGTCGGTCGACGAGTACGCTGCAGAATTCTGTAGATTGAGCCGTTTTGCATCGTCTATGATTCGGGAACCAGGAGATCGAGCCCGGAAATTTAGAAAGGGGCTGACGAGAGAGATTAGGTCGCGTACTTCTGGTCGTCGTACCGCTACCTTTGAGGCTATCTTGATGGATGCCCAGATTGCAGAAGAGGATCTGGATCTCAGGCCTAAGAGGAGTCACAATACTTTTGGAGATACGAATGGTAGCGCAGGACCGACCAAGCATCCCCATATTCAGCACCAACAGCAGTACCAAGTACCATTTCATATTCAGCAACAACCATGGATATTTCAGCATCCACCGCAGTACCTAGCACCAGTTCCTATCCAGCAACATCCAAGGGCATATCAGTATCAACAACAGTACCAGGCACCAGTCCGTGTTCAACAGAATCAGCAACAGCCTCCGAGAGAGACACAGCAGACCTGTCATTTCTGTAAGAAGCCAGGTCACCTTTGGGAGAGCTGTAGAACGAGGCTAGGACTTTGTTTGCACTGTGGCGCTGCGGGACATCGAGTAAAGGATTGTCTTCTAGCCCCTTATCTTCCCGGCCAGTGCGCAGCTTCAGATTATAGAGATCCAGTTAGGCTACCTGTGGAACCGTATATTGCTCAGCACCCGCGAAGGGAACCACCCCAGCAGGGCAGGACATTTGCGATGACGGTCGAGGAGATCGATACTGCAGGTAATGTGTTAGCAGGTTCTGTTCTTTCCTTCCTTCTGTCCCTATCTATTTTGATTGATTGATTGATTCCTTAATACAAGTTGTATGCATGATTTTCTTGTTATAATGTAGTTAGTAGTACCCCTGATATAGAGACTGTAATACCATGACAAGACACCATACATATTCCCTTAGGTTGCATGTTGTATGATTGTAGGAAGTTTTTGCCATGATTATCGAGGTTTGACCATGACGAAGATTCATAGAGGAGTTATGACTTGACAAGAGAGACAAGATGATTAAAATTCGAGGATATACATCGATTTAAATAAAGGGCCAAGAATTTAACATGGCAAGATTTATGATCTATTAATTCCAGGAAGATTATGGCATATTTAAATTGGTTATTAAAAATTTGGAAATTCTGGGAGATTATCATTATTTAATTGTGAGTTATAAAATTTTTAAAATTTTATATTGGATGTTGCAGTTGGAGAATCCTTATGTATCGCATTGTTAAGTATTTTGAGGAAAGAGGAAATCGAGAAATAAAATTTTGATGGACTAATGTTTAAATTCAAACTTTTTTGAACGAGATTACATTATACATATGTGCATTGATTAAAATCAAATTTGAGGAGTGGATATTAAATTATGAATATTGAATTGTAACTAAAAATTTTGGGGAAATTTTTGATAAAATGGACTTTGATTTTATTCCGAGGATTTTTCAGGAATGCAATAATTTCAGAATTTTGAAAAACTTATGAAAGGACATCATGAATTATTACCAGATTTCGTGGATTATGAATTTAAAATTTGAGGGGAATAATAAAGTGTATGATTAAACGCTACTTTGAGGATTTTAAATTTCGAGGACGAAATTCTTTTAAGGTGGGTAGACTTGTCACTACCACATTTCGGAAACAGGGGTATTTTTGACTTTTTATAATATTTAATATTATGGTAGTTACAATTAATAAATTGCATGAAAGTATATTTGGTTTTAAATAATTATGAGTGATGTGTAATTAAGTATAGTATTATATGCAGTATTTATTTATTTTTAGTTAGCAGACTAGACCTAGAAGCCCAGTAGATGACCACCTGTCCGAATTATAGAATTCCGGATTTTATTATTTTATCTAGAATTTAATTCTTGGAGTTTGTATTTGATTACCATATTTTATTTAATATTTTTGCGTATTGCCTTTGCTTCGATATTTGGAGCATTATCCTGACTTTTGCCTTCCAACAAATTTTACCATCTTGCCCTAGACATGCCCGCCTTCCATTCTGCTATTTTGCAACTCATAATTTTGCTCCCTGTGCATTAATTCTGGCCGCACAAAAATCGTCGCGGATGTTATTTAAAATTCCTATTTTTGTATAGTTGTGCGTTCCAATTGAAATTGGGGACAATCTTGACCTATTTTTCGTGCGGCCCAAATTAGGGTAATATTCTGTTCTGAGTCTTCTTCATTATTGGTATTGATGACCTGACCTGATTTTGGCCCCATGTACTCCTAATTAATTTTAGAACACAACTTGCATTTATTTCTATTTAAATTGAGGATACTATTTAAACCAATTCTAAAAATCCCAATTTAATTCCAGTGCCCTGCATTTGAGCCCATATCGAACTTATAGCGCCCATCTAACACCACCACCCCGCTACTCCCATCCCCGACTCCGGTGGACATCCCCCTCCGTCTTCTCCCTGCTGCTCAGCCCGACCCGGCGGCGCTGCGGCTGCTCCTCCCCTCGCCACCCGCATTCTTCCTCCCTCCACCTGTGCTAGTCCGGCCGGCCACTTCATCACCACCATCACCACCACTACTTACTCCCCCGACTTCCTGTCCACAGACCCCGGCCGCTGCTCAACTCCGGCCTGCCTCCCCGGCGAAGCTCCTCCACGTCGAGCCTGTCGCCTCACTCGAGCCAGACCTCTGAACCACCCCGGCGAGCCCGAGCTCCACCTCTGTGAGAACTTCCCTCCCCTCTTCCCTCCTTCAAATGCATAGTATATGTGTGTATTTAAATTATGTATCATAGTGTGCTTAATAATGCATATATGTACTTAATTGATATATTGTATATGTATATATTATAACTGATATACATGTAAATACGTATATATATATAGTATAAATATTTAATTTGGTATATGTATATATATATATATATATATATATATATAGTTAGTATATTTTTAATATATCTAATTGGAATATATATGTGTATATATATTGGTTATTTCATATAATATGTATTAATAAAATGTATACTAGGTATAATTTCAATTAATGTATTGCATATGTATCTAATATGATGTACTCGTATTAGTATATATGTGTATGTATATATGTTCGTGTATTTCTTCCTATATATCTATATATGTATTCAATATATATTTTGCGTGTACGTATTAAATAATAAATATTAATATGTAATATTGGTATATGTATATGTACATATTTTATATACTTAATATATTTTAATATATAAATTGGTATGTACGTATATCTGTATTTCAGTTTATGTTGGTAATTGTTAATTTGGTATATATATATAAATAAATATATGTATATTTATTTTGATATAAGTGCTAATTTGGTAATATATATATTTGTTTTGGTATTTGGTTTATATATATGTACTTGTATACATAGTATAATTTAATATAATTAGTATTTTGGCACATATATATATATATATATATATATATATATATATATATATATATATATATATATATATATATATATATATATATATATATATATATATATATTGTATATGTATTTATATTCGTGCATGAATAAATATTGAAAGTATTAATAAGTGTAATGTGGTTTATGTATATCCTAATAGATGACCCTAGTTGACTAGTGCCCTGCCTGGCATGGCCCTGAGGCTAGTATTTTTGTCTGTGTTAGTGTAGCATCTGATGCAAATATAGTTTTGCTTTGTGATGTGTTATAGGACTGTGGTACCCAGGGGATACTCTGGAACAGGATATCCATAAATACCAGCTAAGGACCCAAGGCAAGTACATTCTCCGATAATTTCCAATTTCTTGATAATTTCTATAATTTCAATAATCCTGAAATGTTACAACTGAATCTTTGACACTGTGCTACACGGACTAGTATAGCTTGGATCTGCAGTCATGAGATGTTATATTGATTATCGTATTGATATTGTACACGACATGTATATTAGACATCGTACATGATAGACTTGACTTGCTCGTGTATCGTGATGTGTCATGGTTGGATCCACAGTACTAGTTGGGGGCGGGGAAGTAGTTAGTAAGAAATGTGATCATAACCTCTTATTGTAGTATAGAAAATTGTAAGTGTTAATCATGCTCTTCACCCATGATTAGCCAGGCCCTGTAGCTATCGTACATGTTCCCAAGCCGATCACATTTTGAAACTACTATTTCAAACACTTAGAATAGATTACAGTTCCCTATTTTAAATCATATACTACATCACCCGTATATGATACCGTTCCTTGTTCTTTCTATTTCTTTATGCACTGACTATATCACATTGCCTATTTTGCATGTCTCTTTACATTGCCTGTCTCTCTTTAATTGCCATTACATTTATTTCACTGTCTTCTCAGTAGCTAGCATCACATGTTTATTACTTTATAGTCCTTATCAATTAAATGGAACTGTTATTTGAGATTGTGCTTTGCTCCTTCCTGACTGGAAACATTTTTCCAGACTATGCCTTAGAGGACCGCTGTCCGACACTTTATGGACCATATGGTGAGTAGCTGCAGACTTGGTAGTAGTTGTGATTCCGGAAGGTCTAGCCGGAAATTTCCATTATTAGTTAGTTCTTTAAGTAGACTATTTGGTACCGGATTTGTCTCCGGCATTTTTTGAGACTTGGATATTGTTGAGTTAGATTACATTCTGGATTTGTGTTGTATTTAATTTTAATTTTGGTTCGTTATCTTATCGTGCTGTAATCCTGTGATTGAGTATGTGCTCGTTTATTGTGTCATCCGTGCCTCCTTATGGAGATTGGATGTTGTGTGACATTAGCTAGATAGTATCAAGACCTTGACAGCGTTCTTCCGCCGACACTGCGGCGTAGGCTGGACGTATCCACGCACTCGTGCCCCTAAACCGAGTGCGGGTCGTGACAAAATGTAACCAGCATTTGATTCATTCAGCCGACTCAGCGTAACGCTCCGAGCGGTTGCGGGGCGTTACATTGACGCCTTAATGAGTTCTCTGATAGATTGAATGTCCTGTGTGCTTTACAGGAAGCACGTAGTTTTAGCACTACAAGGGACTTGTATCCCATTCTACAGTAGTGTGACACCACAGAGGTAAACGATATAAATCCTCAGCATTAAGTCATGTCACAGCAGCGTAGCACCGCGCATAGGTAGGTGGCCTAATGCGGTAGAATGAAAAGTGGTAAGAAGTACTACAAAGAGGTCGATGACCTCATGTTACAGTGGTGTGACACCACCAAGGTAAAAAATGTAAATCCTCGGCGAAAAGTTATGTCATAGCGGCGTAACACCGTAAGGAAGCGCAAGGCTTCGTGATGAATAGTTTGGCACTACAAAAAGAGAGTGAACCTCATGCTACAATGGATGACTTCACATGAGGGAGTGAACCTCGGCAGAAGGCCATGTCATAGCGGCATAGCACCGCAAAGAAGCTCAATGCTTCATGCCAAGGATTCTTTAAGAACTCACCTATAGTGTTTGGAAAGAGATACATGTCGTTTCTTGAGAAAAAACTTGTAGACAACCTAAATACATACACCGAAACCAGGCGTACACATGGCCTTCAATGTGCAACCGGAAGCATAGTTGATGTCATTGTGTGAGTGGAAAGAATTGCATCTATGGTGCATAATTCAAGGCTTAGTCCATTCTTGTGTCATACTGTTATTTTGACCCATGCATGAAGATTTAAGTTGAAGCGACATCTATCCTAATGCATGATGGGCATTCACTGTGAGGAACGCTCAACCCATATATTGAGATATGTGGGGGATTGTTGGTATTTTTGCCTTTAGACTATAAAAGATAGTCCCACATTGGTTATACCACCAAGTGGGTATCTCAATACAATGCTTTGCTTGTGTTGAGGTGTGCAATGGGGTGTGGTGAGGCACATGGGTGCCATGTGGGGATATTTTATTAGGATGAAGAAGGATTAACTCCTTAATGAAAGCATTTATGCTTTTTGTCATTCTCTTGAAATTTATTCCATAGGAGCTAAGCTCCAAAGCGACTCGGACTCGGGTTCAAATGCGCAAAGTGGAGCTTTGTTGGCGCACTTTGCACTTAGCACATCGCATCGACGATTGCGCACATTTGATGCGCTCTCATGCGCGAGCTCATGGGCGTTCCGCATGGGCGGGACGCATGGACGGGTCGCATGCGTGGTCGCATGGGCGGACTGCAAGAAAGAATAAGAAGATCGTGTGGGGCAAATCTTGGGAGAATATCGTATGGGACGAATCTTGCTTTGAGCAACGATGATCTTCATCACCCCAGCAAGCAGACTTTATTCTTCCTCTTCTCTTTTGCAAGTTGTAAACTCTGTTATGTCTGTTTGCAACTGAGTTTGCAAGAAAGAACGAGAAGATAGTTTTCTCTGATTCTTTTGTTATCTTGTTTCTAGTTGTAATCAGATCCTATATAATCTTCTTTTTGGATCGAGAGATATCAGGTAGGAAACTCTTGTGTGAACTCCTGATCTCGAATTCAACTTCTGGTTCTATCATCTTTGATTAAGTCTCGAAAATAACATAAATAATAAATATAAGAACAATTTAGGTCATGAATTCATAATCACATAACTTAAATTGTGAGTGACAATATTTTTTTATTGTGATCTGACATTAAACAATGATATAATCTTCCTCTGGAAGGCAGGCCTTATAATTATATATGGACGTAATTGTATTCTTTAAAAAAAAATTTAGAACGTTCGTTAACAAATTATCAAGCATGTGTTGGAGCTGATTTAAAAGTCACTACTTAAAACCACTCAAATTCGAATCCTTCGTAACTACTCATAACCGGTATTTTAAAAATATCTCATAATCATTATCTCAATAATTGCCAAACATATAATAAGGAACTAGAAAAAGTAAAAAAAAATAAAAAAAATCCATAAAACTCATTTGACATATCTCAGAAGGAACTGGAGCATGGGATGCACATGTTAAGTTCACCAAGTTCTATATATTTTGGCTTGGAACTCGATCCAAAATTTTGGAGAACTTGATGTCCATGTGACATTGAGACAAGTCTATATGGATTAAGTTCTCGGCATGACCAAGTTCTTTGTAGCAAGTTAACATGAATTTTTTTCTTTCTAAAATGTTCTTAAAGTTCTTGCTAAATTTCAATCTGAGGTTACGTCAAGAAAAAAAAAAAAAAAAAATCAAACGAAATAGCCCTTGTTATCTGGTTGTCTAACCAAATAAATGTGTTATGGTAATGGGCGCACTACATGTTGGATACACCCATAAAAAATTTGATTTTATACAAATATTGATTGTGCGGTATCCAATTTTGATACTATTTACTTGTTTATGATCTTTATGTTGACAGGAGGGCCATGACGAAACATAGGCCGGCCTTCACTGTACATATCAGGAACGAACGGGAACGATTGTTAGCTTGCCAGCATCCAAGTACAGCTTTATACATAAATGCACAAGTAAAAGTTATTATTCTAATCTTTATTAAAATTATTTAGAAAGAAAGAATGTTTTATTAATTAATTCTAAAATTAATATTATATTAGTATTATTATATTGTTATATATATATATTATTTTATACATGTATATTATTTAGAAATACAAAGAACGGTTTTCGTAATTACCAAGTTTTTTGTAATAATTTTAATTAGTAAATATGTAAGGATATATAACTGAAAAGAAAAACGAGACGGTGAAAGTCTTATTCCTTTGTTTTTTTTGGGTCAGGTTAAGGCCCAAACGTAACCCCAACACTTCGACCATAACTCGAACAAAATCAAACCCAACCTGCCTTCGTGCCATGTTCCACCATTCCTAGCCCAAGTGATCCTGTATTATATCATTACTGAAACATTGCCACAACCTCCTTTCAAATATAAGTTACAGGAGATCTTCAATGTATGTTGTGCCCCCCTACTGATGAACTTGTAGCACGTTTACATCATTTTTTTCTAGCTGTTTGATTGAATTTTTTTTCCATAAAAAATATTTGCATTACAAATTTTCTAACAATTGTAGTGTTTGATACATAATATTTTTTATTGAATCATTTTTTAAAAAACTATCATTTTCTATAATTTATTTCAGAATGGTGGAAAATAAAACTTATCCAATCCATAAAAAAAATATCATTTTTTTATAAAAAATGATATTTTTAGTGAAAAATAATGGCAATCAAACACAAAGTATTAGATGTTTTGCTTACTTTACAATTTTTCAAGAAAAAAAAAAGAACAGAGATTTGATTTTCTCTTCTCCCTTAGCCAAAGAAAAGAATATGGACTTGATTTTCTCTCCTCCCTTTCAGTGAACCAAACGGGATTAGATTCAGTGAACCAAACGGGATTAGGGGTAAACATTCGGTTTATTTGGGTTCCAACGAAACCGAATTATCAAAAACCGAATAAACAGAATTTACAAAATCAAAAATCGAACCAAATTCAGTAAAAATCGAACTTAAACCGAACCAAAATAATCAATTCAATTTTCAATATACGTGGGCCTGTTTTTGTTGATGGACCACACTCCAAACTAAGACTTACGAGGTCTTAAAAAAAAAAAAAATCTTTTCAACACCTCATTTTTAGCCTAAAGGTCAATCAATAATTTACTTTTAACGGAAGTGAGCAACGAAGGGTCCCTATTATAACATCTTTAAAGCCAACTTATTTTTTGTCAAACGATGTGGGACTAAATGAGCTTTTTTTTCTTCAAGATAAATTCTTTTAACTGAACAACACACTTCCTTCTCTAGCCTTAAGGCCAAGATCTAATATACATTCAATGGAAGTGCAAGGTATGGGTGAGGTAGGTCCTTTTATAACCTCTTTGAAGCCAACTTTTTTTTTTTTTTTTTCAAACGATGTGGGATTAAATGAGCTTTCTTTGCTCAAATTTGGGTTGGAGGTGATGTCATGGTTATGCTCAATGCTCAGTATCACTTTTGCTTAGACATGACTGACAATGTGAACAAACAATAAGAAAATTTAGTATATATATATATACATATATATATATATATATATATATATATATATATATATTATTCGATTTTCGATTTTGGATCGAAATTGAAATATGAAAAAGAAAATTTAGTATTTTAAAAATTGAAACTGAATTAAAATTTTAAAAACTAAATCGAATCTCTTATTCGGTCCAATTCGATGCGATTCAATTCGATTTGATTTTCGATCCAAATTCGAATAATGCTCATCCCGAGACCACAAGGGAACATATCTCAGTCTTCGCCGTTCATAAAACCATAGAGTCAGCCAGCTGCAATGAGAATGCAAATAATATATTCACCGACACTCTTAGCTATTAATTTCAACACCTATAAACTAAGCATGACATCTAAGAAAAGTCAATATGCGTTTCTAAATAATTGATGTGTCAAAGTATGCGTGGCAGTATAAGCAGAAGGTGGGGGGGAAATGTGGAAAATCTAAGAAGATTTAGGCTTGCATACACCAATGGTAAAGTGTTACGTACCAAGAAGATCATTAGTGAGTAGTTTATATATATATATATATATATATATGTGGGTTCGGATTGGGAACTCTTTTTTCTGAGTCCTACGATCCTAAGCCGTTGGATCGGCGCGGGCTCCACACGAACCCTCCGATCCGATGGTGCAGAGGGGACGGGGTATTGACGGGACACCGCGGACGAGTAACTTGATCCGGATCATATATATATATATATATATATATATATATATATATATATATATATATATATATGAAAAAAGAGATATGAGCCATAGGCTCATATTCCTACATGAGCCAATGCACATGTGGACCAATAAGAATGAAGTATGCTACTACACATGGGTGCACATGGGATGTAGGAATCCATTCCTATTGATCCACATGTTCATGGCTCATATAGGAATATGAACCTATGTCTCTTATATATATATATATATATATATATATATATATATATATATATATATATATATATATATATATATATTGTTGGTATTTTTGTCTTTGGACTAGTAAAGATAGTACCACATTGGCTACACCACCAAGTAGGTATCTCAATATAATACTTTGTATGAGTTCAGGTGTGCACATGGGGTGTGGCTGGGCACATGGGTGCCATGTGAGAGTATTTTTCTAGGAGAAAAAAATGATTAACTTCCCATGAAAGCATTTATGGTTTTTGTCATGCTTTTGGAATTATTTTCATAGGAGCTAAGTCCCAAAAGGGCTTAGCGACTCGGACTTGGACTCGGGCTCAAGGGCACAAAGTGGCGCTTTGTTGGCGCAATTTACACTTAGCACGTCAGCATCGTCGCAAGGCGCTTGTGCGCTGTTGTTGCGCTCGTGCGCTCGGTTTATGCCCGAGTTTTATGCTCGGGTTGCATGCGGGTGTTGCATGCTCATGTTGCATGAGCGGGCGCTGAATTGGCGCTGGACGGATGCTGAGCGGGTTGTGAACGAGCACTGAGTGTAAACCCCCCTTAACCAAATTTTAGGTATACTTGGTGTAGCAAGAGATTAGGGTTAATTTGGATTCAAATAGGGTTAGAAAATAGGGTTTAATAAAAACCTATTTATATTTGTAACTCTTAGTACACCTTATCTTTGCTACAATATTTGGAGCACAACACTGGCCTTTACCTTCCAACAAAATTTTTACGCTTGACCTAGACGAGCCAATCTGAGCACCGGACATCTCTGTCACTAGCAAACCTACTCTCTTCTGCTTTACTTTAATCGCACAATATTCGTCCAACAATATCTAATTTTAAACCCAAATTTTGCACCTATTCCCGTTCCAATTAAAATTGGAGACACAACCTTGACCCGATTCTTGCAACATAATATTTGATGATAATCTATTCCGAGTCTCCTATGTCCATGACACTTGTGTCACCACCAATTTAAATTTTATACACTTCTAATTTATTTAAGAACACCAATGACAAATTTTTTATTTAATTTGGGACAACCGACTCAACCTAGCCCAAAACTAGACCAAACTCCAACTCAAACTCTCACACACCCTCATGTGACTCATACAAAACACCACACACCCACCCCCATCCTACAAAACACCAAACACCTACAACCACACATAAAATCCTCATTTCCCCCCTTATTTGTAAACACCAAAACTATATGGACCTTAATGCAAATGTAATTCAAGGTGGCAACCTCCTATTGGAGCAAACCAAAAGGAGACAACCCATATGGCATGTCTTGACCGGTCATAACATCTTCTCTCTCCATTTGCATGATACTATGCATCTCTATCCACTTACAATAAATCCTAGCCTTCCATTTAAACTCCCATCAATCTCCACCACCTATCCCATTCATGGAAACACACACACACACACCTAAGACCCTCTACAACCGGCCCTAACCCCAAGGAAACCCCCTCTCTCTCCTTCATTAAATACTACACTCTTCTCTCTCTCCTTCATTTATTACACACACTCTTTCTCTCCCTTCACTTCTTCTTCTCCTTTCTCCCACCATTAGCATCAACACCACCACACCCCATCATCAAACCCGACCCTAGCTCCTGATGGAACCCGATAGCAGCAGCCCCCATCCCGACCTTGCTGTCCCCTCCAACAGAACCACCACCACCACCTCGACAATCTCCTCCACCCCTTCCGACCATTGACAACAGCTACACCACCACACGCCACCAACACCACCTCCATTCCATCACAGCACCACCACCATCTCAACCCTTACCTCCACCTTCACCATCGACTGTAGTAGAAGCCACCATCACTACCACCACCACTCGAATCACCACTTCACACCACCATCACCACCATCACCTTCACCACCACCACCACCCATACCTCCATCACCAACACCACCACTTCACATCACCATCACCTACACCTCCACCCGAAACCACCATCACCAACATCACCAATTCACACCACCATCACCAACACATCCTCATCCTCTCCACGACCACAACAACAGCTAGTTAGGACACCCCTTGGGTAACTTCCTTTATTCTTATTCTTCTTCTTATTCACTTCTTCATTAATACCTAGTTTGGATTATAGGTGCAATAGTGTAATACTTATTATTATTATTTTGTTAAAACCATTTATTTTCTTAATTTCCATATTATTAATACAAATGTCTAGGGTTATATGGTAGTGAGGGTGCATGAGGATGATATGATGATATTCTAGAAATAAATTAATATCATACTAGATTGTTGCATGATTTGAGTAATGTGCAATGTGTTTAATGGAAGCTTAGAAATCATGAGTAGGCCATGTTTAGTCAAAATTCATATTAGGGGATTTGTACATTTACAAGTGATGATGGTTGATTCAAACAAAAATGCTAGGTTCTAATGGTGATATATATTTTGGAAGATGATAATGTGGCATTCTATGATTAAGTAGTAGAACCTAAACTATTTATGACATGCACTTGTGTTTATGGGTACATTGATGACACGGGTTGAGGATGGGCATTATTTGCAATTGACCAAATCCACACTTGATGAATACTAGGTTTTAGGATAGCCATTATGTGATTTGGTAATTACGTATTTATTATAATGATTGCATAGTGAACCCCCTAGTTGACCTAGTTAGAACCCCTTACTTGTGTTAGTTCTAAGTAGGGTATTTTAGATGCATTCTTGTACGTGTTAAGTGTATCTCGGCGTATCGACTAATTTGTTATTATATTATTATTATATTTAGGCTCGTTGGATTGTTTAGGCAAGGCGTCGGTGTCACGCCCCGATCTCCCGCAGGTAATCGGCCGTCCCCGCTAGCGCTCCCTCTGGACGATCTTTTCCATCTAGACGTGATGCCGCACGAGCGTAATCCGCGCCCGTGCAAGGCCATGATCCTAATAGGCGGTAAAATAACTAAGCCACAGAGTCATACAGATAGTCGGAGTATAGCGGAATAAGAAACGCACAGGCGATTGGTAACAAGTTCACAGAATCGTCAATAGCAGAAGCATTGAATAACATAAGTATAGCAGTAAACAAGCCCTTTATTAATATTGCATAAGTGTTACAAGCGGTGCTAGGCCGAGATTACAAGTCGCTCAAGCCTCTCCCTCTCTCTCTCTAAAACGATAAAAGCGTGCAAAGTGGCTACAATTATGGAATGATACATAGGCGATATTCTAATATTATGTCTTGTATACGTGCTTTAGTTTCAGACGCAATGCTCCAAGGCTTCAGAGTGAACTCCACGCCTTAGCAGGCACGAAGGGGTTTTTTATACCGAACGAGGTTCTCCCGTACCCTACAAGCAATCTGGTGGATTATCAGTACATGAATGCACTGGTGGAGAGGCTTCTCACCCGCTCGACAAATCCAAACACTTTATATAGGTTCCGTGCACCATCTATTAAGTTATCTTTCTAGTCTTGCCTTAGGTTCAGTTTTATGGCATAATGAATAGCCTAACTCGCGTGGCAGTGTGCCATACGATATAAAGGACACGACGAGACTTACCAACTTACCATTCGTCCTTCCCTGTCCAAGGCAAACCATGTTAAACCAAGCACGAGCATATATGATAAAATCCAGGGCAATAACATAAGCAAACAAAGTGTCATGTGCGAGGTGCTATTTCAGGTGCACGAGTTACACGGATTGTTTAAAAGTGTTACAGAAGATGCTCAAGTGTTCAATTATGTATAAGTATGTTATACTCATATCCATTCAGGTGTTTCAGATGCAGTTATAAGTACATGTGTGTTACATAAAGCGGTCGCCTATAATGCAATGACTCGCACGAGGGCTGCTGCAATCGAGTCAACTTAATCTATATGATAGAAGGTCACTGGCATGACTTCCATAGTGACCGATGCAGTCTCAAAACGAAGATGGAGTGCAAGAAAAATATAATACGGGTGGCATTGCACCCATTTTGCCGATAACAGATGACTACCAGTTGGTTCCGTCTAGATCGGATCGGCCCCAGTGCCCCGACGAATATTATCGGAACTGGATTCGAAAACTCACCTTATGCACAAGTTGTCCGTGACCATGCGTATCCTGAAGTTTTCTAGATTCTCGCAGGTACAAATATAGTTACAGATTCAGTTTCAGTTAGTATAGTATCGACTCCTCGAGCCATCAGATTTAGTGCAGGACGAGTATTGATTTTCAGATATGTTGTGATTTTATCTTGCTTAACTGTCTATTTATGCAGTCCCCTAGTTCGGGAAATGCCTTGGCGACCTAACGATCCCGAATACTTTCAATGTTCTATACTTGGCTTAGAACGACTATTTTGATAGCCTTTCTACCTCAACTGAGTAGATCACAGATAGTGAAGTGCGATGAATTATGGCATGCATATAAGTAATAAGCATTAAATCGAGGCAATGAGTACAAGTTAGCATCTAAGCAGACAAGCAATTCATTTGTATGAACATAAGCATAAGGAAACATATAGTATAATATTTACGTTTAACACGTGTGTAAACCCCCACTTTTTTTATTTTAATTTTGTCTTTTTAATATTTTAAAATTTTGGAAATTTAACTTAGCTAATTAGAAATATATAATTTATTGATAACTTTTATAAATATTATTTAATTTTAGTAATTAAAATAAGTCAGAAAACTAACTTTTGAATGTAAAGGTATTATAAAATTTCCCTACAATTTATTTCATGTGCAAACCTATTTTGTATAAATACAAAATATATATATATATATATATATATATATATATATATATATATATATATATATATATATATATATATATATATATATATATATATATAAGAGAAGAAAAGAAAAGATAATAAAACAAACCCAAAACCAAACCCAAAACCTGAATCCTAATCGCTACCCATTCTTCCCCCGACCCCTCGATTCATCTTCCCGTAACCCCCTTCTCTCCCTTTATATGCAACACCCTCACCATCAGACCCCTTCCTCCTCCACCCACCGTCGACCCCCGACGATCACTAGACATAGCCGCCGCCGAGGGTGAGTGCCTGGTCCGATGGCCTGCTGGTTGTGCGTGACACCACGCGACTGGCCCACGCAGCATCTGTCGCAGTAGCTACCGGTCGCCGGCCCATTGCCCTACCGCCTGCGCTCGCGCCGGCCATTGGCACCACCGCCACCATCACCTCCAATCGCTTGTGCCACCGCGAGCACCAGCTGCCGCCTGCGCGGCTAACACCCGGGCGCCTGAGCTCGCCCACGCGCGAAAGCATCAGTAGCAGCAGCGACAATCCCAGCTCCGTGTCGATATCTTAGAAGAGTAGCAACGTCGAACCTCCTGTCCTCTCATGAGCCCTTGAAGCACATTCGTCCTCCACGACGCCCACCGCGGACGATTTCTGCATTTGGTAGTCGATCCCGTCGTGATGCGCGTGATCATGAAGTCAGAATTTCGCGTTCGTTGCAGCAAATTTATACGTAGTTTTTAAACAATCCAACTATTGGATCGACGATCCAAAACCTCCAACACAATCTCGGTATATAGATCTTAACCTCTCTCCATTTTTAGTCGTTAATTCAATTGATTTATAGATCAAAACAGGCCTCCAAGTTGTGCATTTAAACTGAAATTATTATTACAGTTTCGTGGTGCCAACTTCGCAAATTTGTTTCTCCCTCGTCGTAAATCCATTTCAAGAACCATTTTATCTGACTCACAGCAGGTATAACCACCTTCATCCTTGTATTAATAATTGAAATTCATAGATTTTATTGACCAAACCTTTGTTCCAAAAACCTGGAAAAAGATAATATTTTATAAATTTAGATTTTTATAATATGGGATACTTTCCGCCAAACGAGATCATGTATCGTGTGAGGATTGCACCGAATGGTGCGTAACATAAACGCAGACGTATGTGATTTCATGGAACTTTATTTGGACGTGTGTGCAGGTCGGGATCAACGCGTACCCGTCAAAAAATACCGTATCGACCTATTTTGACACATTATCAAAACTTTGTGTGTGCTTATTGTTTCACAATAAAACTTGTCCCATCGGATTCGCATCGTTACGCTGGTCTTGTGACCCAAGTTTGATTCGATTTTGAGAACTTTGATGAAATATCATTTTGTGGGCCCCACGGTTCCATTTGACTGGTGATTTCGTGATCGGCTAACCGAAATCCAATTTTGGATACTCCGTTGAGTTTGTGCCATCGATCTGGACTTATGGACACTAAGTTTGTTAAACTTAGAGAACTTTATCTCTGGCATATTTTACGGTGCAAAGTTGGCTACAATTGGACACCGCTTTGACCCAAAACTGTCATTTTTTCTCCCGTGTCCAAATTGGACTTATGGGTAGTCAATCCTAGATATTTTTTATATTTTGGAAATATTGATAATGTCTGTTGCAGCATCGGAAGACGTTCGTGTGGATTCCACCTTTTCGGGAGCAGTTGACGCATTGAGCTTGCTACTTGGACCTCGTTATATCTAGAATCCAGGCAAGTGTATATTGCCTTGTTCACTGTAGATTGTGCTCTAGTTATGTTATATTTGCTATTTTTTTATTGTTTGTAATTGTTATGACCTAATACTGTCACGATACTTAGCTTCCGGATTATATTCGGGTGCCGACTTCCGTACGTGGAGTTCGGGTATCGTTAGTTGCATCATCAGTGCTTACCTACTCGTGCTACTCTTGCATGATTTACCCTATGATACTGTACTCGACTTTCATACATAGGAGCCACTCTTGAGATATTCAAGAATCCTGGGTTCTGTTTTAGGACAAGGCTGGAGACTTGTACTAGTGCTATTATTTACGCCTTGACTTGATAGATAGAGATTGTCTTGCGTTTTATGACATGAGGCGTGAGATACATGGGGTTGAAAAGAACTTACCGTACCGCTGGGCTACCAAAACTCTACTAGTATTATAGAACTGCAGGTACCTTGACGGGGCTTGTATGTACCTACTACTATTATTACTACTATCACTAGTACCCTAGTATATGTATGAAACCGGGTGGTTTAGCGGACGAGTACGTTCTCACTTGCATTCACCTAGCTGGTTATTATATATACCCTTGAGCACATTGCTTATTATTTTACTGTTATACTTTGACATGTTGTTTCTTGTACCTTTTACGTCCCTCTGAGGACCTGGTCCGTTGCCAGTTTTGCAGCATAGATTCGTTATGGAGCTTGCCTGTAGTTGCTAATGTGTGTTGCTTTGTTATGTGGGCATTGGTACCAAGTACTTATATCATTTCTACCAGAGTTACATTTATTTATTCATATTGTTGATTCATCTGCTGTTGTAGATTAGTTTTTATAGACTCATATTTCTTTCTCGAGTCTATTCGATCTTATGTGTTACTGGGCGGCCAAATTTAGCACATGCAGTTCATTCTTGATATTTTATTCTTTTGTGGATTATGACATAGATATTATCAGTATTTCTTAGATAGTTACCCTTATTATACAGCTTATACGTATTCAAGTCGGACCAGAGTCTGGTCGAATGCGTAGTTGGCATGTTACGTATTTCTAGTCCTACGTATTTTAGGACTAGGGCGTTACATTTTTTTTGGTGGAGATTAAATCGTTTCGGTTACTTTTCGGTACCGAGCGAGCCTATAATCAGGATTTACAGTGTTAGTATCTCAATCCACAACTGATTTGAAAATTCTTTAGCATTTGATTATCGTCATTGGACTTCATAATTGTACTCTTTTATTTCCCTCGATATTCTTATTATTGTTTATCATCTTTTTCTATTTCAGAGAGATGGACGTTCGTGCGCGATATTTTCTCTAAAAGCGGATCCTTGTCAAGGCGGGAGAAGACATGCTGGATATAAATATTTGAGAAGATGGTTACCCTTAGTAGGGTAGGTAGATAGGTTATTCTTATATGTTAGAGCTAGTATAGATTGTTAGCATGAGAATTGAATATAGTATTAGAGGCCTAGAACTAATAAAACCTTACCCTTGATTAAGGTAGCAGTAATTTGGAAGTATTAGAAATTAGAAAGATGGTTTGATTCTAATGCACTGGAATACTTTATGAAATATATAGCTAGATGCTAGGGATTAGATGTGGCCCATAATGGTGATACAAGGAATTATATTATGACCTTAAGAAATTAAAACCTTACGTAGCAGGCCATAGTGGTTAAATCTCTAGTTGTCTTGTGACTTTTAGTATTAAAACTAGATCTTATGACCCCTTAAATTATTAATGACTATAGGTCTGGACTAAATAGATAGGTAGATTGCTAGACCAAATATTTGAGTAATTAGATAACTAGAGTACTAAAGTCTAACTTTTGAAAATCAAACTAGATGCACTTGATTATTTGGGTTATTAGTATTAATTGAACAAGTGAGTTCCACTCGTGATTACTTGGGTAGATAAGCTAGTATCTGTGATAGAGCAAATAGGATGAAGGATGAGAGTTTTGATAGATATTATAGTCTTGAGTTAGATATAATGAATTGCCTATAATAGATGACAAGCTATAACAAGATGGTAACCATATAGTTTGAAAGAAGGGTATACATGGAATAAACAAGGACAAATCTCAGGCTCAAGGTAAAGAAGATAAAATGGTAACAAGAAGAGATTCACGAGGAGTACATGACCTTAAGTATTTTAAATTAAGAGAAGGATCTAGGAAGGACTAAAATTTTTTACTCGGTAGTTGCCTAGAAGATCTATACTAGAAAACATAAAGTACTGGGTCATGATTGGGGAAGCCTAAAGTTGAAAAAAAGATTAACATACTAAAATGATATGATGGTGCATAGAAAGTCAACTTGATTGATCTTTTTTGGAACATAAAACTTATATTAAGACAAGGCCTACCTTCTCAGTTAAGAGTTATGAGCTATAGTTGCTAAGGCGAGTTAGTGCTATGAGTCAGATGATAAGGGAAAGATATTATGGTCGCATAATCCAAGGAGAATGGATTATGATATGGACTTGAGGGATAATAATTTTAGTATTTATGAATAGTAATGCTTTTGAAATTTTGAGAATTTAGTGTGAGTAAAAATTGTTGATCAGTCTCGAAGTGATACAAATTTTAAGAAATTAAACGCAGGTTCAGAATCACATACTGACTTATTGGTTATTCTGTAGAGGATTGTCACAAGACCCTTAGAGTATCGATTTACACATGGTAGGAAAGTGTATATGAAAGATGAAAGTCTTATAGGAATGATAGCTGAATATTGTGGGTTACACATAAACTGATTAGGACCAAGAATTTAGATTTTGACTAATAGGGTATGAGCTTGCTGGACATATCCTTAGTAGTAGATGATGAGAACCTATTTCTAATTTACCATAGCCGATAGATTTTTGAATTTTAGAAATCTTATCATCTCATTGAGTTCGAATAAATTCCACCCAAGATAACCATGACATCATGCTTGTGTAATAGGGTAGTAGCCTAGCCGGAAGATTCTCGTAAGGAAGATATGTTTTAGATATCAGAGACTAGATGAACAATAGTTCAGAAAGATAGACAATAGAATGGACTAAGTTATACAAAAATGGTTAGGCATTCAAATTAAAGATTAGACATGTATTGAAGAGTGTCCTTAGTGAATATTATGCCATGATTGATAGACCTAAGTACATGCTTAGTTTAGACCTTACCTACTAAGTTAGGAATATGCAAGAAAGACAACGTTTTAAAGATCGTATATTGTTTACCTATAGCCAGAAGTAGGTTGCCAATAGTATGAGAGAGGTTATATAGAATATAACTTATATGAATAAAGTATTGAGTTTAAGGATTAGTTGCATTACTCCCTCGACTAAATTCATATCCTTCCTATCAAATTCTTATATTGTTTTGCATATATAGCCTCGTGCTTTTGAAAGAAAGATCCTTCTAATTATAACAACTGAGTAGATCCTTCTTTCCTTCCCAGTTGTGCTCTAGTAGCAAATTAATCTTTTAGTTAGTACCCTCTTCATGGTGTTAATATCCATCTCCCTGTAGGTATCAGTTCTTTTCTATTTCTAATTCCCTAATCTAGTCATTGTGACTTGATTCTCCAAGATACTTGTCTAATCGTACCTTATTCAATCCTGTGACCATACTCCCTAAACTTATCATAAACTTCTCTTTTCTTGGTCTGTAGATTCCTCCTTTCGTGATTCTCTCGATTAGTCCCTTCATCATCAATGCCATGCGATGATCAAAGTCTCTATACCAACTTACCCTGGTCATACCCGACCAAAACCTTTCTTATGTTTTGTTAAAGACATGAACTATATAGGAGCAATATTGGTTGGTAGCAATTTTTCTTATAGAGCTGTTGACCAATAGCATCCTGATAGTACTTAGGTTCCCTTAGAGAATCTTTAATTACGACCATTAAACTCTAGATTTCTTGTATCTTTATTTAGGAAGTAGGCTCTTCTAGAAATCTTGTTAGTAGGACCCTGACTATAGTTTTTGATACCAACTAAATTTTTTATAATTTGGGTAGATGGTAATCCCCTGGTTTTAGTGTAGGGTTATTTTAGAATTTTAGGGTAAATTTGAATTTATTTGGTATCGATTAGGATTAATTCCAAGCGAATTAAATTACCTCCTTAATTTTATATCATTTAATACCCTTTGTCATGGCTCGGATAATTGGAGCACAACACTATCATTTTCTTTCCAACAAATTTCATCCTTATGACCTAGACTAGCCACTCTATACCCATGACATAACTATCACTCACAAACTCATCTTTCCATTTTCGTGTTAGTCATATAATATTCATGATGCATTTGTGTACCAAAATGACACCTAGATATTATTTTCTGTTGCGGACAATTTTAATATGCTACATCAACTCAATTCTTCCGACAACTTTGAGATTTATGAGTCTAACTAGACCTACTTCACTCATGACCCAACTATTATGCCCAAATATACATTCCCATGCTCCATATAGACCCCACAATATTTGCGACATATATCCTTTTAAAAATCTATACTTAAATATTTAATTCTATTGCTATTAAATTAAATTGTACATCGACAACCCAATTACCCTAACCACCGATATATCCGTAGCCCACTCAAGCCAAACAACATTCATGACACTTGTGTTACATTAAGTTGAGCCCTTGTACTCTCAACACAAAATTATATCACCTTTTGACGCTTATTGCTGAACCGTTCATCGACATCCATGATATGTGATGAAGTATTCCTCAGTACCATCCCACCCTAGTTGTATTTGGCTATGATATTTCCTATTGTCTTGTAGACTCGTGACCTAATTAGAAGCAAGGAGAACTGGTAAAATTCCTTTATAGAGTTATTGAATCATTAACGCCATGGTAGTACCTAGATTTTCTTTGATAGGCTGTGACAACGGTCACAAAATCCTCACCATCTCGTATCCCTCCTTGAAGTTAGACTTTCTAAAACCCTTAGAAATATGATCATGATAATAGTTCCTGCTACAAACTTAATTTCTATAAGTTGGGTAGTGACAAAAACTAAGTGTATCCTTGCTATTAGAATATTACATCAAATTAGGATCCCATTGCTAACTACGTCCCCCATCTTTTGATAAATAAGTGCAACCTTGCTTAACTAAAATAATTTCTACCATGTTTATTTTAATTTCGAGTACGAAATTTTTATAAGTTGGGTAGATTGTAAACACCTAATTTTTTATTTTTATTTTTTATTTTTAATATTTTAATATTTTGGAAATTCTACTTAGCTAATAGAAATATATAATTTATTGATAACTTGTATAAATATTATTTAATTTTAGTAATTAAAATAAGTTAGAAAACTAACTTTTGAATGTAAAATTAATATAAAATTTTCCTACAATTTATTTCATGTGCAAACCTATTTTGTATAAATATACATCTATATATATAAGAGAAGAAAAGAATAGAAAAGATAATAAAACAAACCTAAACACAAACCCAAACCCAAACCCAAACCCGAATCCTAACCGCTACCCATTCTTCCCCCGACCCCTCGATTCATCTTCTCGTAACCCCCTTCTCTCCCTTTATATGCAACACCCTCACCATCAGACCTCTTCCTCCTCCAGCCGCCGTCGACTCCCGGTGATCACTGGACGTCGCCGCCGTCGAGGGTGACCTCCTGGTCCGACGCCCTACTAGTTGTGCATGACACCACGCGACTACTCCACGCAACTTCTGCCGCAGCAGCTACCGATCGCCGACCCGCCACCCCACCGCCTGCGCTCGCACCGGACATTGGCACCACCGCCGCCATCACCTCCAATCCCTTGTGCCACCACGACCAACGACAGCCGCCCGTACGGCTACCACCCGCGCGCTTGAGCTCGCCCACGCACGAAAGCATCTGTAGCAGCAGCGACCATCCCAGCGCCACGTCGACACAGTGGAAAAGTAGCAGCGTAGACCCTAGTGTCCCCGCACGAACCCCTGAAGCACCGTCATCCTCCAAGACGCCCACCGCGGACGATTTTTGCATTTGGTAGTCGATCCCGTCGTGACGCGCGTGATCATGAGGTCAGAATTTTGCGTTCGTTGTAGCAACTTTATACATAGTTTTCGAGAAATCCAACTATTGGATCGATGATCCAAAACCTCCAACGCAATCTCGGTATATAGAACTTCACCCAACTCCATTTCAGCCATTAATTTAATTAATTTATTGATCAAAATATGCCTCCAAGTTGTGCGTTTAAACTAAAATTATTCTTATGGTTTCGTGGTGCCAACTTTGCGAATTTGTTTCTCCCTCGCCGTAACTCTATTTCAGGAACCGTTTTCTCCAACTCACAGCGGGTATAACCACCTTGATGCTTGTATTAATAGTTGAGAGTAATTCATAGATTTTATTGACCAAACCTTTATTTTAAAAACCTGGAAAAAGATAATATTTTTTAAATTTAGATTTTTTTGATACAGGATGCGTTCCGCCAAACGAGGCCACATCGTTGTGTGCAGATTATACCGAATGGTGCGTAACGTAAACACGGACGTATGGAATTTTATGGAACTTAATTTGGATGTGTGTATAGTCGGGATCAACTTGTATCCGTCGAAAAATAGCATATCGGCCTATTCTGACACATTATCATAACTTTGTGTGTGCTTGTCATTTCGCAATAAAACTTACGCCATCGAATTCATACTGTTATGCTGGTCGTTTTACCCAAGTTTGGTTCAATTCTGAGAACGTTGACAAAATATGGTTTTGCGGGCCCTACGGTTCTAATTGACGAATGATTTCGTGACCGGCTCACCGTAATCCAATTTCGGATACTCCGTTGAGTTCATGCCATTGATCTGGACTTGTGGACACTAAGTTTGTTAAATTTTGAGAACTTTATCTCTGGCACATTTTATGATGCAAAGTGGGCCACAATTGGATAATACTTTGACCCAAAACTGTTAATTTGCCCCTGTGTCCAAATTGGACTTATGGGTAGTCAATGCTAGCTATTTCTTATGTTTTGGAAATATTGGTAATGTCAGTTGCAGCATCTGGAGACGTTCGTGTGGATTCCACCTTTTCGGGAGCTGTTGACGCATTGAGCTCGCTACTTGGACCTCGTTATATCCAGAATCAAGGCAAGTATACCTTGCCTTGTTCACAGTAGATTATGCTCTAGTTATGTTAAATTTGCTATTTCTTTTATTGCTTGTAATTGTTATGACCTAGGACAGCCATGATACTTAGCTTTCAGATTACATTCGGGTGCCGACTTCCCTACGTGGAGTTCGGGTATCGTTAGTTGCATCATCAGTGCTTACCTACTCGTGCTACTCTTGTATGATTTACCCTAAGATACTGTACTCGACTTTCATGCACATGAGCCACTCTTGAGATATTCAAGGATCCCATCTTTTATTTTAGGACAAGACTGGACTTGATAGATAGAGATTGTCTTGCGTTTCGTGATATGAGATATGAGATACATGGGATTGGAGAGAACTTACCGTACCGCTGGGCTACCAAAACTCTACTAGTATTATAGTACTACAGGTACCTTGACGGGGCTTGTACGTACCTACTACTATTAATACTACTATCACTAGTACCATAGTATATGTGTGAAATCCGGTGGTTTAGCGGACGAGTACGTTCTCACTTGCATTCACCTAGCTAGTTATTATAGATACCCTTGAGCACATTGCTTATTATTTTACTATTTTACTTTAGCATACTATTTTTTGTACCTTGTTACGTCCCTCTGAGGACCTGGCCCCTTGGCAGTTTTGTAGCATAAATTTATTATGGAGCCTGCCTGGAGTTGCTAATGTGTGGTTATTTGTTATATGGGCATTGGTACTAGGTACTTATATCATTTCTACCAGAGTTATATTTATTTATTCATATTATTGATTCATATGCTGTTGTAGCCTAGTTTTTATAGATTCATATTTTTTTCTCAAGTCTATTCGAGCTTATGTGTTACTGGACGGCCGTCTTTAGCACATGCAGTTTATTCTCGATATTTTGTTCTTTTATGGAATGTGACATAGATATTATCAGTATTTCTTAGATAGTTACCCTTATTATACAGCTTATACATATTCGAGTCGGACCAGAATCTGATTGAATGAGTAGCTGGCATGTTGCGTATTTTTATTCATACGTATTTTTGGACTGGGGTATTACAACGGGTCTAAGGGGTAGTGCGAAGAGTGAAGCTGTACAGGGACATATCGAGTGACATAGTCTATGGGCGTGCAGTGTAAACAAGGAAAGTAGTACACTACGAAGAGTATAATGTTCTACTCGAGGCATAGCAGGGTCTACTTGCACAAGGAAAATATAGCATGCGATGGTCCATTTATAAGTAAAGTTTCATTTTCAAGTTCTAACACACGCAATACAAGATAAAATTATTCCCTTAGCTAGGTGCGTTGTATTCTTTATTAGCATGCAAGGGATGATTCACCTAGCGACTAGCATGTATCGTCCATATTTTAAGTGTGCTGGCTAAGCAAAGACAAGTTCATTGTAGCCACCCACTTTAGCGATGATTTGCCTCGGTCGAGCGATACTCCGAGCGAGCCTTTGAAAGTCTAAGTCTGAACTCCTGATGGGCCAAGTCTGGAAATCCTTTGCCTCAAATGAGTTAACTCGCTGAGCAAAGCGGATCGGGTCATTGCACTTACGCCATTTGAATCGACTGTCCGCTTGAACGAAATGGGTCATTACATCATACACCACTCAGAAAAAGTCTCATCCTCGAGACTTACTGAGCGCAAATTGTTCTATCGCATTATTGAATCTATCTCAAGCATAACGATTAGTACCACTAGATCCATTCAAACATAATTTTTTACTCGTTTCTTATACCGCGTCGCGTGTATGCTGGGTCGATCTCATTGAATGAATCTATCATTCAATCCAAGTTCTGACTCGGTCTCTATTGAGCCTTAGCACGGAACATATGTCGCTTAATGCGGGGTATGGTATGATCCATATTGAATGATGATCTAAGGCTAAGGCAAACTTATCCAAGTTGATATACTCGTTCATGCGGGTCTAACATATTCATTTGCACTAGCATTCGAGATCAGCATATCGCGAGTCTGGATCATGCACATATTCAAAGCGTCCTTCAAATATATGCATGTCAACCAACTTAGCGATAGCGAAGTCTTTGCACTCGAGTTTAACATATCACTGGGTCTTGGATCGTGCACGTGTTCAAGGCGTCCCTCCAACGTATGCATTCAACCAAACTTAGCGATAGTAAAATCGTACAAGCTACTTGAGAAAATCTCAAGGGTTTTCGTCTTATGAATCACAAGAATACTTTCCAACAGGGTCGATAAAATTCTAAGTCATTTTCATTCCGAATCAATCAAGCTTTGCTCTACCGTTAAGCACGATCTATCCGATCAATTGACTAGCGTCCATGTCCTATCGTACATTTCGTTTGTGTCAAATATAGCATACACTTACCATTCCAATTCTAACTCTAAGTCTTGCTGCCCCAGTTCTTTGGCTTGTTCAAGCAATATGCTAAGGTTGGTTACACAAGTTCTTTTACTCGAAACAGGGTCATCTGCCTAATTACTAGGTCAGCTAACAAGGTCATAGGTACAAGTTCAAGTACACGATTCATCGTACAAATTTATCGCTCGATGCTCACCCCAATTTCTAAGGTCAAACCATTGTTCGTTTGTACGAGATATTCTACCTAAGCTCGTTTCACTCAAATTTTTAAACATCGAGCATAGAGTATCCTATACACATTAACACATTCGTTGCACAGGGTTCGATTTCGTTCAGTAAAATCTATGATATATCCATGTTGCAGGACAAGCATATCAATTTGCATAGTCTATCTCTTTTAACAAGTTTTGATAGAATCCATATATCCATTTCTAAGTCTAGACCACCAAGCCATGATTCAATTCTAAATCTTTGATTAATAACTCCAAGTCATCCAATAATATTCATGTATCCGTTCACGAAACCATCAAGCGTGATATACTCCAGGTTCTAGGCTAACTTATACTTAAAATACTTTTGATCCACTTGTATTCTCAAATTTGTCTTATCGTATCGAACCATAAGTTAAGATGATCCATCAGTTATCATGCTCTGGTCTTCCGCAAGTTCGATCACCCTTGTTGGACATGAGATCACTATGCCAATGCTCCGCTGGATAATCGTCCTAATCCCGCCGTGACGCATGCACAAGCATAGAGTTACACTCGCACAAGACAAGAACGTCGAACGTTATGGTCATCATCAAAACAATCGAGACACCTTATCATTTTACTTTGCTCTATCCAAGTTATATATAAAATCTACCAAGTCATGTTCGTTCATACCGTGATTATAATTCGTCGAGCAAAATTATCCAACTTCAATGCTACCGTTTGATAAATCCATAGTCTTATTTCTAGCATTCCTCAAACAACTAAGTTTAAATATTCAAGCCAAAGTCTATCCACTTTTGACATGTTCCATTCATTGAGTTCGTTTGAAATAATCATCGAATATGTTTTCTTGAGTTCGATTATCCCCGTCGAACGTGAAATCACCACGCCGGCGCTCATGCAGGATAATCGTTCTCACTGGGACTGATTTCGAAGGTTAACTTTTTGAACTAGATTCAAGATCGTTCTTCCAAACTCCAGATCAAATCCGTTATCGCTTATCTCTTTCATCGAAGACAATATTTCTTTCTCAGGCTAACTTCTATTCAAGCGATATCATACTCAAGCTTCAATCCGTTTGATTTAATTTGGAATCGCTCGTACAATCCTCCAAGTTTCCAATAAGTTTTCTTGACTGAGATATTGATTTCAATTTCCTTGAATCCCTATTCGATATAAGCCTTATCACTTGTTCAAGACATTCTAAAATCTTTCTAACCAACTATCGTACGAGACTTATGATTCTGTTTTAAACATTTTCAAAATGATCCATACAACACTCAGGAAATTGAGTCATCCAATTAAATCCTCAATCGTGTTCGCATCAATCGCTAGAATATTCACCAAGTCATTCCTTAGAATTCTTGCATGTTACCTGAACATCGCCTGATAAATCTTAGTCTCGTATATATTTATGTTGATAATCATCCAAGTAAACAATATTTGATTTGTATCTGCCGACACGAAATACCGTTCGAGCTATTTTTCAAAATCCAGGCACGATTTTCTATATTCGCCTAAGCGATAATCTGATAATATTTTTATAGGTTGCCATTCTAAGTCTAACGTATCCTTATCTTAATGATATCACGATCTTGCTTGCAACTAGCTAGCACCAAAGAGTCTTAGCGCACGATACTTAACACAACTTAGCCGAAAAGCTATGTGCATAGCTAACCATCCGAACGATATTCTATTTTGCACATTAAACCGCTGGATAATCATATATAGGTATTCAGATTTGCACATAACTTATAATTTATAGCATGAGTCTATTCCCACAAAGTCTAACACAGGTCGGCACAAAGGCCTTCGTATCATAATTTTGTACAAGTAATCATATCATTCACATGTACTTTTGAAAGTATTTAGACTTATTGTATGGAACATCCCATCGGGTCAACGAGAGAGAGAGTGTATGCACATAATCCATGAATGAGCTTTCGAAACTGAGAAAATTGATACAAAGTCCAAAGGAGTAAGCCATACTCTGATACTAATATGTCAATTCCCGATCTCCCGCAGGTAATCGGCCCTTCCCGTTAGGCGCGAATCATCGTGCCAGCGCTCCCGCTTGACGATCTTTCCCATCTAGACGTGATATCGCACGAGCGTAAGTCGCGCCCGTGCATGGCCATGATCTGAACAGGCGATAAAATGAATAAGCCACAGAGTCGCATAGATAGTCCGAGTGCAGCAGAATAAGAAACGCACAGGCGATTGATAATAAGTTCACAGAGTCATCAATAGTGGAAGCATTGAATAACATAAGTATAGAAGTAAAACATGCTCTTTATTGATATTGAACAAGTGTTACAAGCGGCGCTAGGCCTAGATTACAAGTCGCTCAAGCCACTCTCTCTCTCTGAAACGATAAAAGCATGACAAGTGGCTACAATTGTGGAATGATACATAGGAGATGTTCCAATATTATGTCTTGTAAATGTGCTTCAGTTCCAGATGCAACGCTCCAAGGCTTCAGAGTGAACTCTACGCCTTAGCACATACGAATGGAGTTTCCATACCGAACGAGATTCTCCCGCACCCTGCAAGCAATCTTGTGGGTTATCAGTACATGAATGCACTGATGGGGAGGCTTCTCGCCCGCTCAACAAATTCAAACACGTTATATAGGTTTCGTGCACCATCTATTAAATTATCTTTCTAGTCTTACCTTGGTTAAGTTTTATGGCATAATGTATAGCCTAACTCGTGTGGCAGTGCGCCGTGCGATATAAGGACACGGTGAGACTTATCAACTTACCATTCGTCCTTCTATGTCCAAGGCAAACTATGTTAAACCAAGCACGAGCATATATAATAAAATCCAGGGCAATAGCATAACCAAACAAAGTGTCATGTGCGAGGTGCTATTTCAGGTGCATGAGTTACACTGATTGTTCAGAAGTATTGCAGAAGATGTTCAAGTGTTCAATTATGTACAAGTGTGTTATACTCATATCCGTTCGGGTGTTTCAGATGCAGTTATAAGTACATATGTGTTACATAGGGTGGTCGCCTATAGTGCAATGACGCGGGTTGCCGCAATCGAGTCAACTTAATCTATATGACAGAAGGTCACTAGCATGACTTCCATAGTGGACGGTGTAGTCTCGATACGAAGATGGAGTGCAAGCAAAATATAATACGGGCGGCATTACACCCATTTCGCCGATAACAGACGACCACCAGTTGGTTCCGTCTAGATCGGATTGGCCCCAGTGCCCCGACGATTGTCAGTAGAACTGGATTCAAAAATCCACCTTGTGCACAAGTTGTCCGTGACCATACGTATCCTTAAGTTTTCCAGATTCTCGCAGGTACATATACAGTTACAGATTCAGTTTCAATCGGTACAGTATCGACTCCCCAAACCGTCAGATTCAGTGTAGGATGAGTATTGATTTTCAGAGATGTTGTGATGTTATCTTGCTTAACTGTCCATTGATGCAGTCCCCTAGTTCAAAAAATACCTTGGCGACCTGACGGTTCTGAATACTTTTAATGTTCTATACTTGGATCGGAATGACTATTTTGATAGCCTTCCTGCCTCAACTGAGTGGATTACAGATAGTAAAGTACGATAAATTATGGAATGTATATAAGTAACAAGCATTAAATCGAGGCAATGAGTACAAGTTAGCATCTAAGCAGGCAAGCATTTTATTTTTGTGAACATAAGCATAAGGAAACATATAGTATAGCCTTTACGTTTAGCACGGGTCTAAGGGGTAGTGCGAAGAGTGAAGCCGTACAGGGATATATCGAATGACATAGTCTATGGACGTGCAGTATAAACAAGTGAAGTAGTGCACTATGAAGTGTATAATATTCTACTCGAGGTATAGCGGGGTCTACTTGCACAAGGAAAATATAGCATGCGAGGGTCCATTTATAAGCAAAATTTTATTTCCATGTACTAACACAAGCAATACAAGATGGGATTATTCTCTTAACTAGGTGCGTTGTATTCTTTATTAGCATACAAGGGATAATTAACCTAGTAACTAGCATGTATCTTCCATATTTTAAGTGTGCTAGCTAAGCAAAGACAAGTTCATCGTAGCCACCCACTTAGCGATAACTTGCCTCGGCCGAGCGATACTCCGAGCGAGCCTTTGAAAGTCTAAATCTGAACTCCTGAAGGGCCAAGTCTAAAAATTATTTGCCTCAAATGAGTTATCTCGCTGAGAAAAGCAGATAAGGTCATTGCACTTGCGCCATTTGAATCAGCTGTCCGCTTGAACGGAATGTGTTATTACATTCAGGAGCAGGACTTTGGTATTTGCAACTTGAGGATTGAGGTTATTTGAGAAGGTTGAATGGTGCTTGATACAGTAGAGTGGGACGGGTACGACATAGAGTGGACTTGAGCATTGTGACCGCGAGCGGATTCGGTATCATCACCCTCAGGCGAGTGGTCACTCGCAACCCGTAACTAGTAAATCAAACATAAATCGATTGCATGCTTAGTTTAATTCAATTTCCTTCAACTTAATTAAATAACCCAATTAAATTGATCGATTAACTAAGTTAACGCATAACTATGACTTTAAGTACTTTGTTATTCATGGTAAATTTAATACCAACCGTAAGTATATCTAAATAACTGATTAAGTAGTGTTATATATTTAACGATAATTAGATGAATTTGATTTGTAGTGGTTATCATAGTCTGCGTTTCCTAGTCCACCAATTCTATATAAACATACTTAGTTAACTTGAATGCTTGGGTAATCCCGTTCCCATAACTACACTTTTACAACATATGTACATAGGGGTGGCAGTAGATTAGAATTGACGTAGCTAGTATTTATTTTCTTGTATTACTAGTGCACAATCATGTTAGATAGACTATCCATACATACTCTTGTTAGTTGCTTTATTACCTTTATTGTATTGTCATAGATGATATTTGAGATATTATTGTATATCCGGTGGGTTGCACCGTTGATGGTTATCTTATGGATATATTTGTGAATCTGGAGGGTTGCATCGTAGACGTAGATTGGACATGGGATAAAATATTGTGTAAAGTGGTATGATTGCAGGTTTGAGAATCATAGAAAATACAAAGAAGACTCTGCCAAAACTTTTGAAAACTTTTAATTTAAATTTGGAACAGTTTGCTCGACTCAATTTGGAACAACTTGCTTGACTTGACTTGGAACAACTTGTTGAATTAATTTGGAACAACTTGTTGACTTGATTTGGAACAACTTATTTGACTTGACTTGGAACAGCTTGTTGATTTGGAACAGCTTACTTGACTTGACTTGTTGACTAATTTCCTACCAAATATCCTAACTCATGTCTTTACTACATTGTATTTACTTCATACCCATACCTTATTGTAGCTTGCTCTTGTTATGATTTAATTGATAGGATAGACTTAGTTACATGCCTGTGTATATAATTGTGTTTGATGTACTATTATGATTGCGACTTTCTTTGGACCCTCGCTCTCCCCGAATTGACAGGCTAGATTTGTGTATCCAGGTTTAAGGGAAGTGAGTGACAAAGGATTGATCCAGCTACGACGCCACCGAGGAGTCAAGTTGAGGTGCCAGTACCCGAGCAGCCGTGGGTACCCTCACCTCGTATCATTATCTTTATCTTTCGTATTTACTTTTAGTAACTTTTTATGAGGAGTGATTTGTGTTATCCATGGTATTCTATTCTTATGAGTCTAGTTTTTCTATGTCCACGTTCTTGTGTCTCGGACATATTCGAACATATATGCTATCAGATGGCCAACTTTAGTATTATATATTTTGTCTTGCTTTCATTACCCATGTGAATTAAGATACAGTAATAGGCCAACTACAGGATATGCTTGCTAGAATACCCAATTATAGACAACTTATACGTTTACCGTTGGGCAAGGGTCCACGGTAGACGTAGCTGGCCATTGCCATCTAGCTCAGTCCTGCGTATTTGGGGACTGGGGCATGACACTGAGCGGACTATGCATTAGGCTACGATTGTGGGATATTAATTTTGTTTATTGGCTTTTTAGTCCCACATCAGAAAGAAGAGGAGGATGGACTTCCATCATTCCCTATATAAAAATCCCTCTAGCCTCCTTTTGAGACAAACCAAAAAGTTGAGAAAGAGGAGTCCAAATGAGTCCGTTCGAGTCATACAAAGAGGTGACTACGAGCATTCCAGAAGTTCTCTTTGTGAACTTGCTGGCTCCTGGGAGCAGATCATCGATAGAGAACGAATCTTGCTTTGAGCAATGGTGGTCTTCACCGCCCAGCAAGAATAATTTTTTATTCTGTCTTCTTCTCCTTTTTCTTCTTGGTTCATTCTGTCTAATTGTAACTGCATTTTGCAAGGAAAAAAGAAGGTAGATTTTATTTTATTGTAACTCTGTTCTGTTTGTCTGCAACTGCAATTGCAAGAAAGAATAAAAAGTTTGGTTAATTCTGATTCTTTTGTAATCTTTAGAGCAAGTTTTAATCAGAATACTTATATAGTTCTTTGTGAAAATCGAGAATAGTTAAAGTAAAAACTTTTGTGTGAACCTCTGATCTCGACCACACGTTCTTCCATCTTTGGTTAAGCCTCGGGAATAACAATCTCAAAGCAAGATCCGAATAAAGACGGAGAACATCCGTTCAAGTCTTCTGACATAAGTTTTCACAAACTTGAGAAGATTGACGGAATTTACTTCGAACATTTGGATGAGGGAATATGTCCTTTGTCAAATGTTGAAAGTAAGTTGTCGGTACCTACCATTTTTGAGGATGGCGGAGATAGCGACAGAAGGTCACGAATTCCAGTTTGAAGAAAGATTACAAGATGACCAAGGATTGCAGAGTATGCGCACAAGGGGCAGACCTTTGCGCATGACAGGACTTGGTGCTTTGCAAGACTTGGCGCATGGTAGCGCATTGGAAGTCTTGGCGTCTTGGCCCATGGCAGAGCTGGGCGTTTAGTGTCTCAATGCGCATGATGGTCTCTGCGTATTGAGGACACGCATGAAGGCTTATGTGCATGGATTGGCGCATGATGGCTTATTGTCACGCCCCAGTCCCAAAATACGTAGGACTAGGAATACGTAACACGCCCAGCCGTATGTATATGAACTCTAATATATGGAAACCATATACACACGTATGCTGTACATGAATATTCAATCCACCAGTGGTAATATACTGTCACAACAAGTCTCACAGAATTTATATCTCATCCATAGCACAAATAATCAGTAGGAATCAAGAGCTGAATAATAACTGGATATCCAAAATGAGTATCAAGTCTAATAGTCGGGTGGAAACAAATTTACTACAAAATGACTATACTGAAATAGCAACAAAATCTCTAAACAGTGGCCATAAATTACAGATACTCTGAGGGTAAGTCCTCCTCAGTCTGGTAAGTTGCGTCAGGTCCCGGTCCGTACTCCTGCGGGTACTCCTGCTCGTCCATATCTGGAAAGGGACCAGGTCCTCAGAGGGACGTAACAAGATACATATAAACATGCCAATAAGTACTGAAATATAAACATCCACTGGGTCGCCTAACCGTCTAAGTGAATGCAGTTTGAGAATAACTTTCCAACAAGTGGGCTATCTGGCCAGTAAATAGGATTGGCATCATTCTCTCGGAGAATCAGGGGCCTAAAAGCATGTCGTCTTTTGAATGCCAGAGGCCGCCAGTAAAATATATGGTCATCATCACCCGTTTCTTCGACGAAGAATCCGGGCGTACAGGAGAAAAGTGCAAAGGAGCCCAAACGCTTTACTTATTGTTCTTCCAACCCCATGCTCTAAGCATGCCATATTCATGACACGATAAACCTCTAATAACTGTCAGGTCTACTAGCATACAAAGTTTCTATCAGCAATCATTCCTAATGCACGACTCTTACGTACAGGTGGCCAACCCAATACGTAGTCCGGGATCTATATGAGACTCACAACTCGTGTAACAACTGTGTCATGGCCAATGAATCTAATCATGTTCCTTAATACCGGGGTGGTCTCATGAACAAGGTCCAATGCAAATACATAAATAAAACAGAATCAGGCATCATATGGAATATAAATAATAGTACTATGGCAAGGTATACTTGCCGAGCAAGGTTTTCGTATAGTACAAGCGTCCACAACAGTGTTAAGTTGAATAAGTGAGGTTTAGGGTTTTGGGGTGTATTGCATGGATATATATAGAGAATAAGAGGTGGTGGAGAAACTTAGTGTTTAAGAAAACTAAAACTACTGCCGCTGCTGTTTGTTTCTTTTCATTGGTTTTGGTTTCGGTTGAGGGGTGTTTAGTAATATTAGTGTTAAGGAGTGGTGGAATGAGAAGCTTACACGTGTGGGAAAGCAAAGCAAAGCAAAATTGGGTTTTGCTTCTGCTGCTGATATTATTCTTCTCCCAATGAGTTATGGCTTGGGTTTTACGCGCGGTGAAAGGAAGAGTTTACCCGGGGGGGGGGACTGCGGGGGGTGATAAGGAAGTATACCCGGGGTGTTTTACTTTACGCGCGGAGAAAGAAATTAAGCAGTGGGGTTGTTGCTGATATTTCTCTTCTTTACGCGCGGAGAAAGGAAAAGCAAAGTGGGCTTTGCTGCTACTGCTGTTTGATATTTTCTTCCCTAATGGGTTCGGGTTCAAGCGGGTAGGGTAAGCTAAGGGTTTACCGTTTTTGGGTAGAGATCCAATAGGAATTATTTATATATACACACCTCTATTCACAGAAAATTCTAAGAATCATACTGATGTATATGGTTGAGCTAGCAACTGTCCAAAGGGTCTCTTACATGAAATAAATTAGGAAAAATTTATAATGGCTCCATAAATCTCCTAGATGCTCAAATACCTCAAAATAAAACCTAACAAAAATCTATTTTCTCTATTTAGCTCATAATTACAATAAATAAATAAATAATAAAATATGGTTTTCAGAATTAAGGGTTTTATATTCTACCCAACTTGTAAAATTTCGTCCTCGAAATTAAAACTAAGTCACGGTAGAAAGTCAAGAATGGTATAAGATATAATTTAACAAAGTAAATTTATACCTTGGTTTGCGAATAGGTTCGAAAAATATTGGCGCATGTCATCCTCGCGCTCCCAAGTAGATTCTCCTGACGAGCCATGCTTCTATGCCACGCGGACTAAGAGTTAGTCTGGTTTCTCAATACTTTCTCTCGATGATCAAGGATTCCCACAGGTTGCTCTTGATATGACAAGCTCGGTCCAATTGTGATCTCCGAATGATCAAGAATATGACTTCTGTCTGCCACATATCGCCTGAGCTGCGACATATGGAATACGTCATGTACTCCCTCAAGTGAAGGTGGTAGCGCAAGTCGATATGCTACTTCTCTCACTCTCTCTAGCACGTGAAATAGTCCAATATATCTTGGACTCAACTTGCCGCGTCCTCCGAATTGGATGGTGCCTCTGGTAGGTGATATCCTTAAGAATACATGATCGCCCTCTTTAAACTCCAAGGGACGACGATGAAGGTCTGCCCATTGTTTTTGCCTGTCTTGCGCTGCTCGCAAGTATACTTGTATTTTCTTAACTGTCTCAACGGTGTTTATTACTAACTCTGGTCCCAGAATCTGACGTTCTCCCATGTCACTCCAACATACAGAAGACCTACACTTCCTTCCATACAATGCTTTAAACGGAGCCATCTGAATGCTTGCCTGATAGCTATTGTTGTAAGAAAACTCCACAAGATATAGGTGGTCCTCCCATGATCCTCCAAAGTCTAACATGCAATCCCTCAACATATCTTCTAATGTCTGAATAGTACGTTCTGACTGCCCATCTGTTTGCGGGTAATAAGATGTACTGAACTTCAGACGAGTTCTAAGGCTTTCTTGCATTCTCCTCCAAAAGTGATGTAAAGCGTGAATCTCTGTCTGATATAATGCTGACTGGTACGCCGTGCAATCTCACGATCTGCCTCATATATAAGTCAGCAAATCTTCTGTAGATTGGCCAACCCTGAAAGGTAAGAAATGGGCTGACTTGGTGAGTCGGTCCACTATTACCCATACTGCATCTCTACCACTTGGACTCTTGGAAAAATTCGTGATGAACTCCATAGTGATGTGCTCCCACTTCCACTCTGGAATCGGGAGTGGTTGCAATAACCCTGCTGTTCTCTGGTGCTCCGCCTTTACTTGCTGACATACCAAACATTTAGCTACAAAGCGAGCTATCTCTCTTTTCATTCTATGCCACCAAAAGTGCTGTCGTAAATCACGATACATTTTGGTGCCTCCAGGATGAATAGAATATATCAAACTATGAGCTTCTGACATCAACTCTTGTCGAATTTCTCCATTGGGAACATAGAGACGATCACCACATCGTAATATCCCGTCATTATGAATGTGCAGTCCTGTCTGCTCTCCGGCTTCTGTCCTTTCCTTTAATCTTCTGAATCTGGCATCGGTAGATAGTGTCGCCTTGATTCTTTTGACTAAGGATGATTCTACCTGTAAGTTGGCTAGGGTCCCGTCTGTTCTAGGTAATATTACTTCAATGTCAAGACCTTGCAAGTCCTTCAATAATTCCTTCTGTGTTGTCAAGAAGTAAGCTACTGGTTTCTGGCTTAATGCATCTGCTACAACGTTAGCCTTGCCTGGGTGATAATGTAGGTCTATCTCAAAATCTTTCATCAACTCGAGCCATCGACGTTGCCTCATATTTAACTCCTTCTGTGTAAAGACATACTTGAGGCTTTTGTGGTCGGTATATATTTCCACTCGTTCCCCATATAAGTAATGTCTCCATAATTTCAGAGCAAATACAACTGCTGCAAGTTCAAAGTCATGAGTTAGATAATTCTTCTCATGTACTCGTAATTGCCTAGATGCATATGCAATCACCTTGTCATGCTACATTAATACGCATCTCAAGCCTTTCCCTGATGCGTCACTGTAGATCACATAGCCTCCGGATCCTGATGGAATAGTTAATACTGGTGCTGAAGTTAGTCGCTTCTTCAATTCCTCGAAAGCGTCTTGACACTCGTTGGTCCATATGAACTCTTGATCTTTGCAAGTTAACCGAGTCATATGTGTTGCTATTCTTGAGAAGTTCTCCATGAACCGCCGGTAATATTCCACAAGTCCAAGGAAACTCCTCACCTCTGCTGCTGATTTAGGAACATGCCATGTCTCGACTGCCGAGATCTTTTCTGGATCAACAGAAATACCATCTCTTGTAACAATATGTCCAAGAAATGTGACTCTGTCCAAGAAGAACTCATATTTACTAAGCTTTGCATACAATTGCTCTCTCCTCAAGTTTTCTAGAACAATTCGCAGTTGCTTCTCGTGCTCCTCGTGGTTCCTTGAATAGACAAGTATATCATCGATAAAGACGACCACGAACTGGTCCAAATACTGATGGAAGACTCGATTCATCAAGTCCATAAAGATGGCTGGAGCATTGGTCAATCCAAATGGCATGACCAAGAACTCGTAGTGTCCATATCTTGTTCGGAATGCGGTCTTCAGAATGTCCTCCTTTCGTACCTTCACTGGTGATATCTTGATCTCAAATCTATCTTTGAGAACACCTTGGCTCTACTAAGTTGATCAAATAAGTCATCAATACGTGGTAGTAGATATTTATTCTTTATTGTTACTGCATTCAAGGCTCTATAGTCAATGCACATACGCACTGACCCATCCTTCTTTGGTACAAACAACACTGGTGCTCCCCAGGGTGATACACTTGGTCGGATAAAACCTTTCTCTTCTAGTTCTTTCAACTGTGTCTTTAGTTCATCCATCTCCTTCTTCGCTAGTCTATAAACATGTGATGCTATGGGTACTGCTCCTGGTGTTAAATTAATCGAAAACTCTACGTCTCTATCTGGGGGTAGTCCTGGTAATTCTTCTGGAAAGATGTCGTGGAATTCTGAAATAATAGAGTGATAAACAACGACGTCCATTGTGAGCTACATACCATCAAGGATTTCTATAGATCCTAGTGCAAACTCAAGTTCAGGCTGGCCGGGTACTTTGAAAAGAATACTTCCTCCAAAGCAATCGAAGAAAGCGTGGTACTTGCTTAGCCAGTCCATTCCAAGCACAATATCAAAAGTTGGCATAGGAAGGACTAAGAGTCGGGCGTTCATCTCTCTTCCATGTATTACTATAGGACATGATCTACAAATTCTATTAACAGGTACAACTCCTTCTCCGGTAAGAATTCTAATACAACTAGGTAGAGGTGTGGAGGCAATGTTGTGTTTGACAATAAAATTAGATGATATGAATGAGTGGGTAGCTCCCGTATCAAATAATGTCATAGCAGGAAAAGTAAAAGCAAGAGTGATACCTGCTATGACATCAATCTCCTGATTTATGTCATCTACCTCCATTGCAAAAGCTTGTCCGGTTCTCTGTGGTTGTCCCTGTCTAGCCCTCATGAATTGATCTTCCTGTGTAGGTAGCGGTGATCCTCGCTGAAATCCTCCTGCTGCTGGAGGTCGAGGTGCTCCTGGTCTCACCATCTGCTGAGCTGGCTTTGGTGCTGGAAGTGCTAGCCTCTGTGCTGGCGGTGGAAGTGTCGATGCTTGTTGCATAGGACAGTCTTTCAATATATGCTGTCCAGAACCATATCTCATACATTGTCTCAAACGGACCCGACAGTCCCTTGAGATGTGCCCGCGTCTCCTATAATAATTGCATAGGGGTTTTTCCGGGATCTGGTACGGTCCTGCTCTGTGTTGGTACTACTGTTGCTGAGCTAAAGGACGTCTGATAGTCCCTTGAGATGTCCTCCTTGTTGTGTCCTTGCTGGTCCTTGTTGTGTCCTCAGCTGTCCTCCTTTTCCTCGGTTGATGGTTTCTTGTAATATGGCTTCTGTCAGTAACTCGGCATAAGAGATTCGGGACTGAGAGCTAGTATAATGTTGGAGTTCCTGAGTTAGTCTGCGATGAAATATCTTGGCTTTATCCAAGTCATCTGGTATCAGGGCAGCGTCATATTTACTGAGGCAACTAAACTCAGCATCGTACTCGTCAACTGTTCTGTTTTCCTGTTCCAGGTGGAGAAACTGATCGTACAATGCATCTCTGACGGTGTCTGGAAAGTACTTACTTTCAAATACTCCAGGAACTGCTCCCAAGTCTGGTATGTGCCCAACTGACGTTCCATGGATTCCCACCAGTGATGAGCATTACCATCAAGAAGCGTCCTTACACCTGTCATCCATAGGTCTGCAGGTAGTTGTGATGCCTCTAATAACTTCCGAGTGTAGGTGATCCAGTTTGTAGTTTCTTCTGGGCTCTCAATACCTTTGTACGGCCTCAGACCCATTTGTATAAAATCCTTTACTGAGCCAACTCTAGCTAGGGGTACTGGAGCTAGTGCTTGAGCTGGTGCAGTAGTCTTTGCAGCCATCCTTTCGAGTGCTACTAGGAACTCTTATCTCTGTTCTGCTGCTTGCTGTCTCTGTTCCTGTAACATCATATGAAAGAATTGGAATAGTTGAGCCTGGCCATCCTGCGGTGTCGATGATACTGGAAGGTTCCCATTAGGTGGAACAGGAAAGTCAGATGGAACTGGATTGTGAATCTATCCATCTGGTCCTGAAAGTCTAGGATTCGTTGAGGTCCTTCCTTGAGTCTGATTATTGACTCCAGGAGTTGTGTCATCATCGGTGACAGTACATCCCTTCTGCATATCCATCTCTCTGCAGGTGATGTACACAATGTTTAGAAGAAGTACAGGGATCGAACAGGATGCAAGTATAGAATGTAGAAGCATGAAATACACTGGAGAATTTGTCCGCATAGTTACAGTCAAAACCCCTAACATACATGAAGTCTCTTCCTGCGTAAATAGGACTTCAAGGTCGTTGGCGTAAAACAGGTTACTAAGCTATCCGTGTAGAACAGGGAAGCGTAAAGTAGAGCTTCAAAGTTCGTCCGCGTAAAAGAGAGTTTTCAAAACAGTCGGCGTAAAACAGAGTTTCAGAACTGTCTACGTAAAGCAGAGATAAAATAGTTCGGCGTAAAGTAGAGATTCAAAATTGTCTGCGTAACACAGAGTTTCAAGCTTTCTGGCGTAAAACAAAATTTCAGGTAGTGTGGCATAAAGTAGGGTTCTAAAGCTGTCTGGGTAAAAGTCTACGTAAAGTTTCCTTGCGTAAAGTCTGTGCATAAAAGATCGACTGCGTAAAAATATGTTGCTTAAATCTGCATGTGTAAAAGTTCTGCGCATAAAGTCTTACTACACTTTCTGCATAAAGCTTGCGCGAAAGGTCTGCGCGTAAGGTCTAGCATATGTTGCAGCGTAAAGTTGTTCGAGGAACTCTTCGTATTCCTCGGACTAATTTGTCAGTCAAATCAGTGAACCTGACATCTGACAAAAGTATTGCACTATGATCGAGAGGACGGTTGTGATGATGATTTGCACAGAGATCCAGGTTGTCGTTTAGTAACATATTTAATACAAGTCGCTTCTACGCTTCTAAGAGGGAGAAAAAAAGTTGAGGCTTCTGAATACGCTATCTACTGGAATGAGTTTTACGCTCAAGATGAGACAAAATCAGACGCTATGTAAAAAGCTGTTTCTGCACAGGGCTCGAGGCATATCTCTGCATTTAATGCAAAAGATTTGGTTCTAACTAGTTATGTCTGGAAAAACTAAGATCGTGACAAATACGCTCACATCCTATCCTTACATTTTACGCCTAATCAGTTATTCTACGCTGGTTATCTATTATTCAGGAATCATCAAGTTTACGCTAGGGCAGTTACCTACGTGGCTTGCGTGCAAAGGTATACATGTCATACACATATTAGGAAAACTTAAGGGAATGTGGGTAGCAGTTGTTTATAACTGTAGCATAAAGTTGGCATAACTACAGCATAAAATAGGCAATCTTCTGTAGCGTAAGTAGGCAATCATAGCTTGGCTTTTTATGCCAACAAGACAGTCATTTGGCTTTTTACGCCAACAAGGGTAAAGGATCTTTGGCGTAAACTAAATATAGGATGATTGGAAGGAAGAATAAGGTTTCAGTCAAGTATGGATGAGATCCTTATACTCTATTCCTATACACAGGCTTGTTTGGTACAGTTACGTAACCAAGACAATATATTCTGGACCTGTATAGGCCACCACCAAAACTATGTCACATCCTAGTCACAAAATACGTAGAACTAGGAATACGTAACACGTCCAGCCATATGTATATGAACTCCAATATATGGAACCATATACACACGTATGTTGTGCATGAATATGCAATCTGTCACGCCCCGATTCCGTGGAATCGATAGTCGTCCCCCGGGCGTGACCGCCGTGCGGGCCTAGGTTGCGCACCGCACAAGGCCAAGTATTTTGTTTTGCATAGCGAGCACATATTCAGAGTACGCAGATAATTGAAACACAGATTTGAACATGGAAAATTTCTTCTTTTATTGATAATATGAACATCTATTACAAACTCCTTGAACTGAGACATAAGGATTGCCTCTATGGGCTTACAAAAGTGTTGACACAAAATGAGATAGCAGTCCTGTACATTACATCCTTTACTACTACTCAAAATATAAGACCTTGGGTCGGAACGACTGCCTTGCCACGAAGCTGCATGGTTGCTTGGTGGCTAGCTTCTTCTTCAAAAGGCTTCTTCTTCAAAATGCGTCAAAGGTGGCACGGTCGAGGCGTGCCTACAGCTGGACTGGAATGGGGGTTTGTCTCCTGCTCCTCGCTTGGTTCTCCTAGCGCGGGGAACCTGTTTCAACGAGGGTCAGTACATCGAAACGTACTGGTGAAGGCAAGCTAACCCAACTATACGAGTCAACACGTTATTTTAATGAAGCATGCATATTTACTGTGGGTTTCTATCTTGCCTTAGTTCATTTTACAACAAGACATAGATATAGAATCATTGAAATGACCCGTCACCGTTCGGTGACATTTACCTGTCCGTCTGAACCACCTGCATAATACTTACCTTGCCTTCCCTGTCAAGAAGACACAAGTTAGTTTCAACAGGTTTAAATATACAAGGGGATCACTGGCTTTGATGCCATAATGGACGGTCTTAGTCTCAGGCTAAGGTGACGGAGGCACATGTATCGCTGCACGCCATCTCGCCTATGGGAGAGACTAATCTTGAAGTTCCGTCCGGATCGGATCGGTGCCAGTGCCCCAGCGACCGTCCGCAGGAACCAAGAGGCCTTGTGCACAAGTTGTCCGTGATCAACGGCGTTTATGTTAAGTTTGCATTTATGTAGCTGAGGCAATGAATTCAAGGGATATGTAGCATTGTGTGATGTATTTTGCATAGTCTCCCTGAATAATTGATGCATGGCAAAGGGTGTTCTACATATAGCATATTTATAGAAGAAGAAGTAAGCATTCTAACTTGTATATATGCATATGGTAAACATTTTGAATAAGCAAGCATGTAGTAAGTAACCGTTCACAAGTTTCAATGACAAGCATACAGATCCAAGTCTATTCCCTTATTATCTTGATATCTTTTAGTTATTACTTGGTATCGTTTGATCGGGGCAAGCACGAACACAAGAATTAGATGTGAAGACTAGCAAGAAGGGCTAGCTAATCGAGTTGGTAGCCACTCACTTTAGTGGTTGGAAGGAGGAAGGATGGAAGTGATTTAGGAGTCCGCTTGAGCGACGCCTACTGCTGGATCACCTGTATTGACACGAACAGCTGATCAGTACTTCTTCCTCTCTTTCTATTTTCGGAATTGAAGTGCAGTCCTAAGAACGAAAGCAATGAAATCCATCGAAACCGTTCAAGAAAACCCAAGCAAAATCCGAAATCCAACTCAAGGCACGAAAGCAACAAGCGACAGCGAAAACTAGGCAACAAAGAATGCAGCGGAGAGGTCCCTCCTGACTCTGCCGCTAAGTCGATCCCGGGGGCACGGTCCACTGAATATGGGAATCGATTCCGAAGAAACAAATCCATAACGAGGACGAGTTCTTGATTCAATCTATCCCGATCGAACGATACCATCTTGTATTTCTTAGTCGCGCTCCCCGAATAGGGGGAACGGGGCACCACACAATCCACCAGTGGTAATATACTGTCACAAAAAGTCTCACAGAATCTATATCTCATCCATAGCACAAATAATCAGTAGGAATCAAGAGCTGAATAATAACTGGATATCCAAAATGAGTATCAAGTCTAATAGTCGGGTGGAAACAAATCCACTACAAAATGACTATACTGAAATAGCAACAAAATCTCTAAACAGTGGCCATAAATCACAGATACTCTGAGGGTAAGTCCTCCTCAGTCTGGTAAGTTGCGTCAGGTCCTGGTCCGTACTCCTGCGGGTACTCCTGCGGGTACTCCTGCTCGTCCATATCTGGAAAGGGACCAGGTCCTCAGAGAGACGTAACAAGATACATATAAACATGCCAATAAGTACTGAAATATAAACATCCACTGGGTTGCCTAACCGTCTAAATGAATGCAGTTTGAGAATAACTTTCCAACAAGTGGGCTATCTGGCCAGTAAATATGATTGGCATGATTCTCTTGGAGAATCAGGGGCCTAAAAGTATGTCGTCTTTTGAACGCCAGAGGCCACCAGTAAAATATAGGGTCATCATCACCCGTTTCTCCGGCGGAGAATCCGGGCGTACAGGAGAAAAGTGCAAATAAGCCCAAATGCTTTACTTATTGTTCTCCCACCCCATGCTCTAAGCATGCCATATTCATGACACAATAAACCTCTAATAACTGCCAGGTCTACTAGCATTCAAAGTTTATATCAACAGTCATTCCTAACGCACGGCTCTTACGTACAGGTGGCCAACCCAATACATAGTCCAGGATCTATATGAGACTCATAACTCGTATAACAACTGTGTCACGGCCAATGAATCTAATCATGTTCCTTAATACTGGGGTGGTCTCATGAACAAGGTCCAATGTAAATACATAAATAAAACAGAATCAGGCATCATATGGAATGTAAATAATAGTACTATGGCAAGGTATACTTGCCGAGCAAGGTTTCCGTATAGTGCAAGCGTCCACAACAGTGTTAAGTTGAATAAGTGAGGTTTAGGGTTTTGGGGTGTATTGCATGAATATATATAGAGAATAAGAGGCGGTGGGGAAACTTAGTGTTTAAGAAAACTAAAACTACTGCCGCTGCTGTTTGTTTCTTTTCATTGGTTTTGGTTTCGGTTGAGGGGTGTTTAGTAATATTAGTGTTAAGGAGTGGTGGAATGAGAAGCTTACACGTGTGGAAAAGCAAAGCAAAACAAAATTGGATTTTGCTTCTGCTGCTGATATTATTCTTCTCCCAATGGGTTGTGGTTTAGGTTTTACGCGCGGTGAAAGGAAGAGTTTACGCGGGAGGGGGAGGGGACTGCTGCTGCTGAGGAGTTTTACGCGCGGGTGATAGGGAAGTATATGCGGGGTGTTTTACTTTACGCGCGGAGAAAGGAATTAAGCAGTGGGGTTGTTGCTGATATTTCTCTTCTTTACGTGTGGAGAAAGGAAAAGCAAAGTAGGCTTTGCTACTACTGCTGTTTGATATTTTCTTTCCTAATGGGTTCGGGTTCAAGCGGGTAGGGTAAGCTAAGGGTTTACCGGTTTTGGGTTGATATCCAATAGGAATTATTTATATATACACACCTCTATTCACAAAAAATTCTAAGAATCATACTGATGTATATGGTTGAGCTAGCAATTGTCCAAAGGGTCTCTTACATGCAATAAATTAGGAAAAATTTATAATGGCTCCATAAATCCCCTAGATGCTCAAATACCTCAAAATAAAACCTAACAAAAATCTATTTTTTCTATTTAGCTCATAATTACCATAAATAAATAAATAAATAATAAAATATAGTTTTTAGAATTAAGAGTTTTATACTTATGCTCATAGATTGACGCATGGTGGCTTATATGCATGGATTAGCGCATGGTGGCTTCTGCGCATGGATTGGCGCATGTTGGCCTATCCACATGAAGGTCACTGCACTATACAGGACTTGACGTATGGCTAAAATTGGAACTTAAAAATAGAACCAATCCGAACCAATATAGCAAGGTATAACTAAACTTGGTTTATTTGATTACTTAAGTTGGTTACTATGATTGCACAGGTTAAGTCCTATGGCGTGGTTGCTGAACAGTAGATAAAAACTGGTGCATTTAGCCACGTGTGTTTAGGAAGAGCTGTTGATCAAGGTCGAACCTTTCAGTGGTGAAGGGCTTGATGTCAAGCAAGGATCAAGCAGAGGATCTGGGGATTGGTATAATGGTTCTGAACTTCGAGAAGTTATAGTCAAAGGAGTGCATGTAGCAACGTACCGGTGATTACCAAGGACCTGATCTCAGGAAGTCTATTGCAGACTTATGGGTGAACATCCATATTTTTCAGATGGTGATATCTTGGCAGGAGACATACTTTGTAACAAGGCTTTAAGTTTTAAATAGATGTTCGAGATTCTGCTTGTGACTGAAGTCTCATTGTAAGAGTTGTGGGACCCCAGACTAGGACATGTACTTCATACTACCAGATGTCTAGTCTAGGATTTATCTCCAAATATGGTGGTAAGGAGGTGGAGAAGTGTAAGGTCTGTGCGTAGACAAAGATAATAAAAAAATATTCAAACGGGTAAATCGAAGTACAGATCTTCTAGAGTTTGTTCACTCAGATATCTGTGACTTCAACCAGTTCTCCATAAAGGCCAAAATAAAGTACTTCATTACTTTCATCGATGACTACTTGAAGTACGCGTTCGTTTATATGTTCTAGTTAAAATATGAAGCATTCGAGAAGTTTAAGAAGTTCAGGGTTAAGACTGAACTTCAAATGGGGCAACAACTCAAGAGACTCAGAAGTTATCTAGGCGGAGAGTATAGGTCTATTAAATTTGTATCATTCTGCAAAGAAAATAGAATTATCAATGAGACAACTGCTCTGTATTCTTCTCAATCAAATATAGTATATGAAAGAAAGAATATGATGTTGACAGCGACAATAAAGTCAATAATGTTGACTATGGGTCTTCCAAACTACTTCTGGGGAGAAGATGTGCTGACGACTACATTCATTCTGAATAGAGTGCCATATGCAACTTCCGATGTTACTCCTCAGGAACTCTGGTTCAGAGTCATACCCAACTTGAACGTCGTCCGAGAGTGGGGATGTTTGGAAGGAAGAACAGGATATTGACGGAGATGATGAACTCAATATTGTTGACTACGGGTCTTCTAAACTACTTCTGGGGAGAAGCTATGCTGACGGCTACGTTCATTCTGAACAGAGTGTTATACACAACTTTTGTTGTCACTCCTCAGGAACTCTGGTTCAGAGTCAGACCCAAATTGAACATCATTCGAGTGTGGGGGTGTCTGGCGTCTGTAAAACTTTAAAAATTAAAGATTCAGAAGCTGAAATCGAGGACTACGGAGACAATCTTTTAGGGTGATGCTGAGAAGAGTAATGCTCGAAGATTTCTTGATATCGAATTTAATTATATTATTTAATCTCGTGATGCAGAACTCCTCAAAAGATAAATTTACACGGTACAAGAATATTGTTATCGCGGATATTTAAAAAATAGTATGGGTCCACAGGAGGCTGAGGCTTCCAACAAAGATGTAGTCCAAGAAGAAGTTGTCATCCCAACGACAATGATCGAACCATAACTCACAGAGCCGGTGTCTAAGCGAGTGAGGGGAGTGAAGGACTTCGAAGAAGATTTTGTCACCTATCATGTGAAAGCAGATCTGCTTACCTATGATGAGACGATGAAGACCAGTGTCATGCCAAGTACCAAAATACCAAGGGACTAGCCACGTAGCAATGGCCAGCAACACAACTCCAATGAACAAACCCAATTTAATGGACCCGTTAGAGTGCATTTAAGCTATAATACATATAAATTGGTTTACAAATATCTCTCACAATTTATATATCTAATCTCATCCACAATAAGCATCAAAATCATAAAGAGACAAGTCCAGTCACAATAATATAAAATGATCTGAGATAACCAAAGCAATATAAATAATGTCACGGAGAACAACCTGCCATCAAAATGAAAAGGAAAATAACTCCAAGTACAATATCCAGAAGTTAATACAAGATCAAATATCTAAGGACACTAAGCATAATAAATGAATGGTGAGAATACTATGTGCTCAAGAGAAGTCCTCCGGAACAACCTCGTCCTCTGCAACCTGTATATCTCCAATAGTAGCACCTGTCCCGTAAACCTCGGGATAGCTCTCCTCGTCTACACCTGGGGACATAATCCGGATCCAGGTCCTTAGAGGAGATAGCAAGGTACAATAAACACACAAGACAAAAAGATACAGTAAGTAAACATAAACAGATCCCCAGGATAAGCTATGTAACCAACTAAGTGAAATACAAATAAGAGCATCACTAGTACTCAGGCTGAGACCACTACATGCTCTGTGTCGGGGAGCCCATAGCAGCAAGTAGTATCATGACTCTAGTATATGTGCCAAAGATCTGAGATAGAGTCTAAGACACCTCCATATAGCCTGTGTGTCTCTCCCCACCCAATGTAATCTCATGTCCATGATGTCTTATTTTCATAACATGCAAGATCATGACCTCTAGCTAGTACAATAAGTCATAATAATATCCATATAATATGCAAGTCTCATATCACGAATTATGTAAGCCTATACAGAATTACCATGAATAACTCAAGAAAGATCCTGTCACATAAAATAGTGTCAAGTGTCCTATGGTATGGCGTACTTGGTAAAGCAAGCACGTAAAAATAGGATCATGGAATCAACTCTCTAGGTGACGTTGCACGACTTCACGTACGACGTCGACACCAGAATCTTGTTCGAACGCTAAGCAATATCTCACCGTCCTAGGTTGAACAGGTACATCATAAGAGTATATATATATAAGAAGAACACAAGCAAATAATATAATAGGATCTCTGCATGTTTGGCAAGGTATACTTGCCTGAGTTCTGAACTCCGTCAACTACTCCTGGAAAAGTGGAATCTGCACGTATACCACCGAATGCTGAAACAAACATTACCAATATTCCCAGAATAGTTTAAATAGCTAGGATTTACTACCCATAAGTCCAATTTGGACACAAGGGCAAAATTGACAGTTTTGGGTCAAAACGAGGTCCACATGTGGCCCACTTCACACCAAAAAATATGCCAGAGACAAAGTTCTTAAAATTCGTCAAACTTAGTATCTACGAGTCTAGAACGACGATATAAACCGAACTGAATGTCCAAAATTAAATTTCGATGAGCCGATCACGATATCACCCGTCATGTGGAACCATAGGTCCCACGAAACGACGTTTCGTCAACGTTCTCAGAATCAAACCAAACTTGGGTCACAGGACAAGCGTAACGCTAAGAATCCAATAGCATAAGTTTCATAGCGAACCGACGAGTGCACATAAAATTATGACGAGTGTCAGAATAGGCCAATACGGTATTTTTTGGCGGATACGCGTTGATTCCGGCGTGCACACACGTCCAAATTAAGTTTTATGAAAGCCCACACATCTGCGTTGAAGATACGTGCACACGATAAAGTCACCTCGTTTGGCGGAACGTACCCCGTATCGAAGATTTTGGGTATTTTAAAAATAAGTTTTTTCGTCATTTTGGAACCAGAATAATTTAACCATTAAAGCAAACTAATAAAAACTAAAAGAACAGCAAAAATCTTGGTTATATTGTGAAGAAGTCCCTTCAATTATATTTTAAAAATAATTAACCAGATGGTAGAAAATTGGACATGAACATGGGTACATGGACTGAATTTTGAACTGTTTTAGAACAGTTTTTTGGCCAAATTTTGGTCGATTTTTTGATCAAACCCGTGTGCCTAAATTCGTTCCACTTGCAAAAAATCCTAGACAATTAGGTTGTGAACATACCAGTGAAGACGAGACACGAAACAGACGAGCGAGGAGGGCAAAACCTTTACGCGAAGGGGGGAGCAATGTGTTGCTGGTGCTAATGCCGGCCGCACGGCTGCTGCTACGGCGCTCCGGCGCTGCTGCGACGGTTGTCGGGGCTGCGTCGATCGCCGGCTCCGGCGGAGTGATAGTGGAGGTGGTGGAGGTATGGATGATGGTGGAGGTAGTATAGGATTAGGTTTAGGGTTTTAGTAATACATATATATAGGGAGAGAGAGCCAGGGTCTGGGAAGGTTAGTTTTAGGTTTTGGGTTTGGGTTTGGGTTTAGGTTTAATGGGTTTGGTTAGGGTTAATGGGTTTGGGTTTAGAATTTAGGTTTAATTTTATTTGTTTTGTTTTGTTTTATTATTCAATAGTTATATGTAGAAAATTTTCAAAAATAGTTAGGCACTTGAAAAAATTCTAGGAAATTTATATTTTCTCCAACAATAATTTACAACCAAATTTATATTAATTAAAATATATTTACCAAATATTATTGAATATTAAATCAATTAAATAAATCCATAAATTTTCTGCTATTTATCTATGTGTATTCCCCCCTTATTTCTCTTTGATTTTTGGTTAAAATTATATTTGATATGAAGGGGGTTTGAATAACGCAACTCGAGTGTCATGTGCGTAATAGGACTAGTTAGGCTCATAGTATGGATTTAGTTGGAATCAATGGGTTGGTGTGGCGTGTTAAAATTATACGCCACGACAAAATGGTTAATTAATCATTATTTTCTCGTAATTATGTCGCGAAAGTTGTGTGCCCAAAATAAGGCATAGGATTACGAATTTGTGAGGGACAGTCCTGCCAGGAGCCTAATTTGACTCGTCTAAGTCGAGCATGTTAGGTTGGTTGGAAGGAAAAGGCTAGTGTTGCATTCAAGATCTTAAAACCATGGTGGTTGGTTTCCAAAGTTCGATTAAATTATCGAATAAATATTAAAAAAATTAATTACTGAACTAACCCTATAAAAAATTAGGGTGCTCACAATCTACCCACCTTAAAAGAATTGTATCATCGCAATTAAGAAAATAAAATATAACCGGTCAGGAAAGGATTGCTCTATAAGAGATGATGGGGTTGCATGACATTTGTTGAAGCTGACACAAAGGATGAAGGACCATGAACAAAGAAAAATCGAGAGGAAGGGTGAGAGTTTTGTTCAAGCAGAACACCTAGGAAAGCAATAAAAAAACATTTCCCTAAGCAATGAGAGATGAGTAACTCAAGAGTAAATGAGTCTGATTAGAGCAAGGATCAACTACAACTTATGAAAACTCGGATACCACTTACATATTATTAATCTAGACTAACAAGTTCATGCTAACATAATACTAGGTATAGGCTAGGGAATGGAACTAACAGGCACATGCTAAAGTATTACTAGGAATATTTGTTACTATAGCTGGCTATGATAAGACTAAATCTTACCTATATTCGCTACTCCTCGAGTCCGTGCCTTCTCCCCTGTCATCGCAAAAGCTTGTCCACGTCCCTGTGGTGGTGCCCTCTACTATTGCTGGGCCTGCTGGAAGAGTGCTGCATGTGGTGCCAAAGGTGGGCTTGACTGATATCCTCCTGTGTGACGATCTTTCCCATTTAGACGTAATATCGCACGAGCGTAAGCCACGCCCGTGCCATGGCCATGATCCGAACAGGCGATAAAATAAATAAGCCGCATAGTCGCAAAAATAGTCCAAGTGCAGCATAATAAAAAACGCACAGGCGATTGGTAACAAGTTCACAGAGTCGTCAATAGTGGAAGTATTGAATAACGTAAGTATAAAAGTAAAACAAGCCCTTTATTGATATTGAACAAGTATTATAATTGGCGCTAGGCCTAGATTCAGTGCAGGATGAGTATTGATTTTCAAAGATTTTGTGATGTTATCTTGCTTAACTGTCCATTGATGCTGTAAACTCCCTCACCCAAAATTAGGTTTACTTGGCTTATATAGTAGAATTAGGGCTAGTTTGAACCCAATTAGAATTAGAACACGACATTTAATTTAAATTACGAGATAATTATGACACGTAGCGCACCTTACCGTTGCTTCGATAATTGGAACACCTCACTAGCCGTTGCCTACCTACGAATTTCACAACATTGTCCTAGACGTGCCCGCCTACCTTTCTGGCCCTTGTACAACTCATAATATTGCTTTCTTGTGCTACATTTTAGTCGTACAATAAACGTCGCGGACGTTATTTATTAATTATAAATAAAATCCAATTTTGTACCCTTGTGCGTCCCAATCGAAATTGGAGACACCATCTTGACCGTTTTGTACAACCCGGATTTTATTAATATTCTACACCGCACCCTTTACGCCCCTGACACTTGTGGCCAGCCTAAATTTAACCCATGTACTCCTAATTAATTCTAGAACATCGTGCGCGTCCGGCTCAATTAATTAAATCTAATTTCTGCCTTTGTGCAATTTTCTAAATTGTTGGGGGCTTTTATGCAAAAATGCACCGAGGTGTCCCCACCATTGGACAATTCATGAAGAAACTCAATTTTTTATTCACGTGTATTTTTCCGTAATTTTCGGGATGTACATCGCGCGCACATCGCCCCGTATATTAAATCTACCTTGCATTTAATTAATGTAATTTATAGCCGTCCCCAACACCCCCATGGCAAGCCCAAGGCCCAACCCAAGAGGGGTTGACCAGTCAACCTATTTTAGGTCAAAACACCAACCTCACATATAAATATCCTCTTCCCTAATTATTTTTATTATTACTTTTCCCAAACCTTATACACAGCCTCTCCTTCTTCCCCCTCCCTGTGCTCGACCTCCTCCCCGCCTAGCCTCACCGGAGAACGGAGCCACGGCCACCCAGCACAGACCTCCACCATCTCTTCATCTCCCTCCTTTCGATCAGCCACCTGCATCCCGACACCACCGTCATTCCCTCGACGGAGACCCACCACAGCCGACCCATCTCCCCCGCTGCACGAATGCATACCACCCCATTACCACCGTACGACATCGTCGACCCGACTGCACAGAGCAGCCGAGCATTCCCTAAGTTGCCGGACCCCTCTGCGATACCACCGAACCTATCATCCTTCACCAGAACAACGTCTCTTCTCTCGTCGACGTCTCCGCCGGCCACCATGGCCATCTCGACAACATCCTCTTCCTTTCTTCTTCCTTCCCTTCCTGGCTCAACCTCCCCTGGCCGGAGCACTCGCCGGCGAGCAGCCATTATCAGCATCCAAGCTGCCATTTTACCACCCCCATGGCTTCTTCCTCCTCCGCTCGTCCCAAATCCTCCTCAAAGTCCAGACCTCCTTCAGAAGCAGAGCCGTTCTTGTTCCTCTGATCCTCCTCTCCCTCTGGCTCTGCATACCGACCCTCTTCTTCGTCAGCCAGAATAACCAGATCTCCTCTCTCGAGTCCGGTACCGAATTCTATTATAGTTTCGACGTCGCCAACAAGTTTCTTCACGATCCCAATGCCTTCACCCAGGGGCTCTTGTATGGAGGAAATGATACATTGTTCGAGTCAACTGGTCTATATGGACGGTCATCAGTCAGACAGGTTAATCTCCAAGGATGGGAAGGTTGAGGTTTATCATCGAATGGATGGATTTTGTTTGGAGAAGGTCTCATTCTTCTAGGTGAATGGTTGTTTCAAGTAACTTGGTTGAAGAAAACTGGTTTCATCTATGACCGATGGAAACGTGATTTTTGGGAGTGATGGAAGTTCCACATTATATCAGCTTAACCCTGTTACCTGGAAAGCAATAGACCAAGTGACTGTTAAGTACAATGCTCATGAAGTTCTTTTTAAATGAGCTGGAATATATAGGTGGTGAAGTATGGGCAAATGTCTGGCAACCTGATTTTATAGCTAGAATATCACATTATCACCAAAGTTGTCATCACCTTCGTCATCATCATCGCAGCGTCGTCATCCCATCGTCGTCACCTCTCTTCATCGACGCCCAGCCAATCCCGTGCGCGCACACCGAGGTTCAAACCTGTCCCACCTTCTTATTTCGTATATGTGTTTGAGTATATGTTATTAGGACATACGTATTTCATATGACTGCTAGCTGACATCAGGCCCTGAGTCAGTGAACCCACATGCGTATACGTATATGTACGCGTACACGTATATTACCCATTGGTATACATTTATATAGATACTTAGTACATGTATTCAAGTGGTATGAATAATTGGGTGTTATATAGAAATATATAAATATATGATATGTACATAAATTGTAAATAATTAAATACTATGCTGACTATATATAATTGGATTATACGACCCTAGGACACCGTGGACCATCCCGTATTACCTTGACCATGTTGATCCTAAGAACATGCTAGATGACTGTCTGGTGTACAATTATGTACTGGCCTAGACACATGTTATTTTGACGACTGACTGTGCTACAATATTTAATTTAGGACACCCGCGTAATTCAACGCATGATTGACCCTGTTAGATGACCAGTTTTACCCCTAGCATACCCCTTGAGTCCAGTGTAAATATTGTTGTGTGTGCACTAGTGTAATGACTAATGATTATATTTGTATTATATTATATGTTCATAGGATGTTGGATTTGTTCTGCGCAATTTCTGGAGCAGGTTATTGGTACATTGCAGCTTTCTTGCTAGGCAAGTATACCTTGCCATTGTACTGTTATTCTTATTCCATATGTTGCACGCATCTTTATTGTCTGTCTTTAGTTCATATATTTTAATTGTTATATAAAATACGCGCGACGGTGATGTCGCGAATGTTTTTATTTATGTATTACATTGACCTTGTTCATGAGACTACCCCATTATCATGTAGCACCATTAGGTTCATTGGCCGTGACACAGTGGTTACACGAGTGTGAGTCTCATATAGATCACGGACTGCGTGACAGGTCTGGCCTCCTGTACGTATGGGCCGTACGTTAGGAATAACTGCTGTTAGAAACTTTGCATGCTAGTAGACTTGGCAGTTATTAGAGGTATTATCGTGTCATGGATGTGACATGCTTAGAGCATGGGGTGGGGAGAACAACAAGTAAGACGTGTGGGCTCCGTTGTACTTTTCTTGTGTAACCCGTACGCTCCGCCGGAGATGCGCGGTCATGATGACCACTATATATTATATTATTATCAGGCGGGCCTCCGACGTTCGAAAGTCATCGTGCCTTTGTAGGCCCCTGGATCTCCAAGAGAACTATGCCAATCCTATTTTAGCCAGATAGCCCACGCGTTGGAAAAGTTGTTCTTAAACTGCATTCACTTTAGACGGTTAGGCGACCCATTGGATATTTATTTCAGTACTTTATTGACATGTGTTTAAGTATCTTGTTATGTCCCTCTGAGGACCTGGTCCCCTGCCAGGTGTACCTGTTCTTGAGTATTTGCAGGAGCGCAGATTTGGATGGTTATAGATGCTTCGTGGATGTCTTCTCTCCGAGCAGTGATTGCTAGCTGGTATACTTATATAGTGTTTATTGTGTTGTACTCATATTGTAATTGCTCTTATATTCGAGTTGGTAGTGGATTTGTTTCCATCCAACTATCATCCTTAGATACTTCTTATTGAGATCTAGTTCCATAGATATTGGTTATTTATTTCTATATGATTTTGGTGGATGAGATTTAGATTTTACCCTGTGACTTGTATTATATTTTATACCACTTGTGGATTTGATATTCATATTACAGCGTACGTATGGATTTGGTTTCCATATATTGGAGTTGCCATATCCATGCGGCTGGCATGCTTACGTGTCCTAGTCCTACGTATTTTTGGGACTGGGGCATGACATATTTTTTTGGTGGCCCATGCAGGTCGAGAGCATATTGTTTCGGTTATGTTACTGTACCAAACAAGCCTGCACCTAGGACTAGAGTATAGGATCTCATCCACAATTGACTATGATTCATCTTCCTCCTATCCGTTCTATTTGAACAATTGTGTCCTACTTGATTCCTATATTTCCTTAATAGTTCCTTTGAGTATAGCCTTCTGCTGGAACGTAGGGACCCCTGTTATTAGGATGATAATTAGGGTAGCCCACCTGTTAAGAATACAACGAGAATATAGACACACCACTAAGTTTAGAATATCTAGTGAACCCTAGAATTCCTCATCTCTAGAATTGGTTTACCATTACCCCTGATGTATTATGAGGACTTGAGAGTAGTATAGACACTACTAGAGTTAGTTAGAAGGTTACCATAATGTTTGCCCCTAATATTGAGGAACCAATAGAAAACCAAAAAAAAAAAAATTAATATTAAGACTGAACATAACCTTCACAGTTAGATAAGTATTGGAGAACTATAAATTTAGATTCTTGTCTTGAGATAAGCAGACAGTGCCTTAGAAAGCCAAAAGCAATGTATAGAACATTTTCCTAATCATACCTCAAACATAGCAACTAGCATACCACTCCCCCTTAGAGAACCATGATGCTATCTAGAGCCCTATTTTAAATTTCATATATTGTTTCTCTGAAACCCTAGCGCTCGCCACTCGCGCGACGACTAAATTATGTTCTCCTTTTCTCCATCTTTCAATTCATGCCAATCTGACGCTTCTGATTATAGACCAAGAAATTTTATTCTATGATAGGATATATGGTTTGCTAAAGTGATAGTCGTGATCTTGAATTTTGAATTGTGTACCTTGTCGTTAGAACCTGATAGTGGAGTTGTTCAATTAGATTGTGATGATTACCCCTAGTTGTAGACCACGTAATTTGTACCCTCACCGCGATACAAGTTAGACCCTTCCTCCTTAACGGCCAGTAACTCTTTGATCCTTACCATTGACACTTGCTTATAAGTGCTACGACTAAGACTTAGGATGACCATTACCTACATAAAAAGGATACCCTAATCAGTACCAAGATCTTTTCTCATATACCCTAATAAGAGTTTCTGCTCTATTTACATGTGCAAGATTATTTTGTAGGACCATCTTAAGACTGTCACAGTATTAGTTTAATTGTTTTAAGTTGGGTAGTATGCCTCACAACCTAGTATCTCATAGCCTTTTGACCCATTATTGAAGTGTAACTTAATGACATTAATTGTATGCTAGCATAAGACGACAGTGTTTATTCAAACGATAGAATTTAGAGGTCCTTGCCCCATTTGGTCGACTAGCGACATAGACAAGGAGGTTGTATGATAACTGTAGAGATTGTAGAGTTTTTATTATTATTGCTTATTTTGTTTTTGATTTTGTGAACTTGAATTAACTTGTACCTTCTTTCATCATCATCTAGCGTATTCCTATTTGCTGTACTACCTTGACTTATGCTGCTATTATAGCCTAGTTTTTGCAAGCTTATTCTTTATCGAGCTTGTTCATGACATACGTATTATTGGGGGCCTACAATAATACATTTCAGAATCAGTGTATTAGGGTCTAGCTAACCTTAGTGCGCTTGGTTCGCCCTTCGCATAACAACCTTACGTGGATTGAGATATGTAGTGATTAGTAGACGAATATACTTGTCCTAGACATGTCTAAGCGTATCGTATCGGCTACATAACTGTACTAATATGAGCATGCGAATACGGATTTACCAAATAGGATTTCAGTCCACAACTGCCTTGACAATTCCCATTGGATTCCTTGAAACGCCTTGATCCCTATACTTGCATTCTATTACTTCTCCCTTAAACCCTTATTTATTGATCTACGTCTTTCCTTATTTCGAAAAGACAAAACATCTTGCTTGGTATAAGTTTGATATATAGATAGTACTAGATATCCCCCATAGGCCAATCACATTGTTTGGTGACTATCTTTTATAAATGATTAAGGACATATCATAGAGGATATATTTGGTGTTAAAAGACTTTGAGGATTCAATAACATGATTAAATAAATTGGGACATAGCCTTCTTAGATGTATAACCTTAGATGATAGATGGGTAGAAACTACCATGTTAACTTAAGAAGAATTCTTTATACTGTAATCAAGTAAGGTTAGATAGAGAAACCCTACCTTAGTCTTAATTTCGAGGATAAAATTATTTTAAGTTGGGTAGATTGTAAACTCCCTCACCCAAAATTAGGTTTACTTGGCTTATATAGTAGAATTAGGGCTAGTTTGAACCCAATTAGAATTAGAACACGACATTTAATTTAAATTACGAGATAATTATGACACGTAGCGCACCTTACCGTTGCTTCGATAATTGGAACACCTCACTAGCCGTTGCCTACCTACAAATTTCACAACATTGTTCTAGACGTGCCCGCCTACCTTTCTGGCCCTTGTGCAACTCATAATATTGCTTTCTTGTGCTACATTTTAGTCGCACAATAAACGTCGCGGACGTTATTTATTAATTATAAATAAAATCTAATTTTGTACCCTTGTGCGTCCCAATCAAAATTGGAGACACCATCTTGACCGTTTTATACAACCCGAATTTTATTAATATTCTACACGGCACCCTCTACGCCCCTGACACTTGTGGCCAGCCTAAATTTAACCCATGTACTCCTAATTAATTCTAGAACATCGTGCGCGTCCGGTTCAATTAATTAAATCTAATTTCTGCCTTTGTGCAATTTTCTAAATTATTGGGGGCTTTTATGCAAAAATGCACCGAGGTGTCCCCACCATTGGACAATTCATGAAGAAACTCAATTTTTCCTTCACGTGTATTTTTTTGTAATTTTTGGGATGTACATCGCGGGCACATCGCCCCGTATATTAAATCTACCTTGCATTTAATTAATGTAATTTATAGCCGTCCCCAACACCCCCATGGCAAGCCCAAGGCCCAACCCAAGAGGGGTTGACCAGTCAACCTATTTTAGGTCAAAATACCACCCTCACATATAAATATCCTCTTCCCTAATTATTTTTATTATTACTTTTCCCAAACCTTATACACAGCCTCTCCTTCTTCCCCCTCCCTGTGCTCGACCTCCTCCCCGCCTAGCCTCACCGGAGAACGGAGCCACGGCCACCCAGCACAGACCTCCACCATCTCTTCATCTCCCTCCTTTCGATCAGCCACCTGCAACCCGACACTACCGTCATTCCCTCGACGGAGACCCACCGCAGCCGACCCATCTCCCCCGCTGCACGAATGCACACCACCCCATTGCCACCGCACGATATCGTCGACCCGAATGCACAGAGCAGACGAGCATTCCCTAAGTCGCCGGACCCCTCTGCGACACCACCGAACCTATCATCCTTCACCGGAACAACGTCTCTTCTCTCGTCGACGTCTCCGCCGGCCACCATGGCCATCTCGACAACATCCTCTTCCTTTCTTCTCCCTTCCCTTCCTGGCTCAACCTCCCCTGGCCGGAGCACTCGCCGGCGAGCAGCCATTATCAGCATCCAAGCTCCCATTTCACCACCCCCATGGCTTCTTCCTCCTCCGCTCGTCCCAAATCCTCCTCAAAGTCCAGACCTCCTTCAGAAGCAGAGCCGTTCTTGTTCCTCTGATCCTCCTCTCCCTGTGGCTCTGCATACCGACCCTCTTCTTCGTCAGCCAGAATAACCAGATCTCCTCTTTCGAGTCCAGTACCGAATTCTACTACAGTTTCGACGTCGCCAACAAGTTCCTTCACGATCCCAATGCCTTCACCCAGGGGCTCTTGTATGGAGGAAATGATACATTGTTCGAGTCAACTGGTCTATATGGAAGGTCATCAGTCAGACAGGTTAATCTCCAAGACTGGGAAGGTTGAGGTTTATCATCGAATGGATGGATTTTGTTTGGAGAAGGTCTCACTCTTCTAGGTGAAAGGTTGTTTCAAGTAACTTGGTTGAAGAAAACTGGTTTCATCTATGACCGATGGAAAAGTGATTTTTGGGAGTGATGGAAGTTCCACATTATATCAGCTTGACCCTGTTACCTGGAAAGCAATAGACCAAGTGACTGTTAAGTACAATGCTCATGAAGTTCTTTTTAAATGAGCTGGAATATATAGGTGGTGAAGTATGGGCAAATGTCTGGCAGCCTGATTTTACAGCTAGAATATCACATTATCACCACAGTTGTCATCACCTTTGTCATCATCATCGCAGCGTCATCATCTCATCGTTGTCACCTCTCTTCATCGACGCCCAGCCAATCCCGTACGCGCACACCGAGGTTCAAACCTGTCCCACCTTCTTATTTCGTATGTGTGTTTGAGTATATGTTATTAGGACATTCGTATTTCTTATGACTGCTAGCTGACATCAGGCCCTGAGTCGGTGAACCCACATGCGTGTACGTATATGTACGCGTACACGTATATTACCCATTGGTATACATTTATATAGATACTTAGTACATGTATTCAAGTGGTATGAATAATTGGATGTTATATAGAAATATATAAATATATGATATGTACATAAATTGTAAATAATTAAATACTATGCTGACTATACATAATTGGATTATACGACCCTAGGACACCGTGGACCATCCTGTATTACCTTGACCATGTTGATCCTAAGAACATGCTAGATGACTGTCTGGTGTAAAATTATGTACTGGCCTAGACACATGTTATTTTGACGACTGACTGTGCTACAATATTTAATTTAGGACACCCGCGTAATTCAACACATGATTGACCATGTTAGATGACCAGTTTTACCCCTAGCATATCCCTTGAGTCCAGTGTAAATATTGTTGTGTGTGCACTAGTGTAATGACTAATGATTATATTTGCATTATATTATATGTGCATAGGATGTTGGATTTGTTCTGCGCAATTTCTGGAGCAGGTTATTGGTACATTGCAGCTTCCTTGCCAGGCAAGTATACCTTACCATTGTACTGTTATTTTTATTCCATATGTTGTACGCATCTTTATTTTTTGTCTTTAGTTCATATATTTTAATTGTTATATAAAATGCGCGCGACGGTGACGTCGCGAATGTTTTTATTTATGTATTGCATTGACCTTATTCATGAGACTACCCCATTATCATGTAGCACCATTAGGTTCATTGGCCGTGACACAGTGGTTACACGAGTGTGAGTCTCATATAGATCACGGACTGCGTGACAGGTCTGGCCTCCTGTACGTATGGGCCGTGCGTTAGGAATAACTGCTGTTAGAAACTTTGCATGCTAGTAGACTTGGCAGTTATTAGAGGTATTATCGTGTCATGAATGTGACATGCTTAGAGCATGGGGTAGAGAGAACAACAAGTAAGACGTGTGGGCTCCGTTGCACTTTCCTTGTGTAACCCGTACGCTCCGCCGGAGATGCGCGGTCATGATGACCACTATATATTATATTATTATCAGGCGGGCCTCCGGCGTTCGAAAGTCGTCGTGCCTTTGTAGGCCCCTGGATCTCCAAGAGAACTATGCCAATCCTATTTTAGCCAGATAGCCCACGCGTTGGGAAAGTTGTTCTTAAACTGCATTCACTTTAGACGGTTAGGCGACCCATTGGATATTTATTTCAGTACTTTATTGGCATGTGTTTAAGTATCTTGTTATGTCCCTCTGAGGACCTGGTCCCCTGCCTGGTGTACCTGTTCTTGAGTATTTGCAGGAGCGCAGATTTGGATGGTTATAGATGCTTCGTGGATGTCTTCTCTCCGAGTAGTGATTGCTAGCTGGTATACTTATATAGTGTTTATTGTGTTGTACTCATATTGTAATTGCTCTTATATTCGAGTTGGTAGTGGATTTGTTTCCATCCAACTATCATCCTTAGATACTTCTTATTGAGATCTAGTTCCATAGATATTGGTTATTTATTTCTATATGATTTTGGTGGATGAGATTTAGATTTTACCCTGTGACTTGTATTACATTTTATACCACTTGTGGATTTGATATTCATATTACAGCGTACGTATGGATTTGGTTTCCATATATTGGAGTTGCCATATCCATGCGGCTGGCATGCTTACGTGTCCTAGTCCTACGTATTTTTGGGACACAGGCGTGACAAATGCAGTCCCCTAGTTCAGAAAATACCTTGGCGACCTAACGATCACAAATACTTTCAATGTTCGACTATTTTAATAGCCTTCCTGCCTCAACTGAGTGGATCACAGATAGTTAAGTACGATAAATTATGGCATGCATATAAGTGACAAGCATTAATCAAGGCAACGAGTACAAGTTAGCATCTAAAAAGGCAAGCATTTTATTTTTGTGAACACAAGCATAAGGAAACATATAGTATAGCCTTTACGTTTAGCACAGGTCTAAGGGGTAGTGCGAAGAGTGAAGCCGTACAGGGACATATCGAACGACATAGTCTATGGACGTGCAGTATAAACAAGTAAAGTAGTGCACTATGAGGAGTATAATGTTCTACTCGAGGCATAGTGGGGTCTCCTTGCACAAGGCAAATGTAGCATGCGAGGGTCCATTTATAAGCACAGCTTTATTTCCAAGTACTAACACAAGCAATACAAGATGGGATTATTCCCTTTGCTAGGTGCATTGTATTCTTTATTAGCATACAAGGGGTGATTAACCTAGTGACTAGCATGTATCGTCCATATTTTAAGTGTGCTAGCTAAGCAAAGACAAGTTTATCGTAGCCACCCACCTTAGTGATAATTTACCTCGGTCGAGCGATACTCCGAGCGAGCCTTTGAAAGTTTAAGTCTAAACTCCTGAAGAGCCAAGTCTGGAAATTCTTTTTCTCAAATGAGTCATCTCGCTGAGAAAAGCGGATCAGGTCATTACACTTGCGCCATTTGAATCGGCTGTCCGCTTGAACGGAACGGGTCATTACATTCTGGAGCAGGACTTTGGTATTTGCAGCTTGAGGATTCAATTTGTTTGAGGAGGTTGCATGGTGCTTGATACAGTGGAGTGGGACAGGTGTGACATAGAGTGGACTTGAGCATTGTGACTTTGAGCGGATTCGGTATCATCACCCTCAGGCGAGTGGTCACTCGCAACCCATAACTAGTAAATCAAACATAAATTGATTGCATGCTTAGTTTAATTCAATTTCCTTTAACTTAATTAAATAATCCAATTAACTTGATCGATTAACTAAGTTAACTCATAACTATGACTTTAAGTACTTCGTTCTTCATGGTACATTTAATACCAACCGTAAGTATATCTAAAGTAACTGATTAAGTAGTGTTATATATTTAACTATAATTAGATGAATTTGATTTGTAGTGGTTAGCATAGCCTGTGTTTCCTAGACCATAAATTCTATATAAACACACTTAGTTAATTGAATGCTTGGGTAATCCCGTTCCCGTAAGTACACTTTTGCAACATATGTACATAGGGGTGGCATTATATTAGAATTGACGTAGCTAGTATTTATTTTCTTGTATTACTAGTGCACAATCATGTTAGATAGACTATCCATATGCTCTTGTTAGTTGCTTTATTACCTTTATTGTATAGTCATAGATGATATTTAAGATATTATTGTATATCCGGTGGGTTGCACCGTTGATGGTTATCGTGTGGATATATTTGTGAATCTGGCGGGTTGTGCCGTAGACGTGGATTGGACATGGGATAAAATATTGTGTAAAGTGGTGTGATTGTAGGTTTGGAAATCATAGAAAATACAAAGAAGACTCTGCCAACTTTTAATTTAAATTTGGAACAGTTTGCTTCACTTGACTTGGAACAACTTGCTTCACTTGACTTGGAACAACTTGTTGACTTGATTTGGAACAACTTATTTGACTTGACATGGAACAACTTGTTGACTTATGTTTTGGAACAACTTGCTTGACTTGCACCTTTAGAATAACTTGATTTCATTATTTTGTGATAACCAGATTACCTTTGATGTTTGTTCTTTAGTGTCTCACTGAGATACTTGGATGTTCTCTTATCTACCGTCATTATGTGTATATGTATTATTTTTTATGCAACTGATATGCAGGCATATCCGCACGTAGGTATAAATTTCCTACCAAATATCTTAACTCATGTCTTTACTATATTGTATTTACTTCATACCCGTACCTTATTGTAGCTTGCTTTTGTTATGATTTAATTGATATGATGGACTTAGTTACATGCTTGTGTATAAAATTATGTTTGATGTACTATTATGATTGTGACTTTCTTTGGACCCTCGCTCTCCCCGAATTGACATGCTGGATTTGTGTATCCAGGTTTAAGGGAAGTGAGTGACAAATGGTTGATCCAGCTACGACGCCACCGAGGAGTCAAGTTGAGGCGCCAGTACCCGAGCAGCCGTGGATACCCTCACCTCGTATCGTTATCTTTATCTTTCGTATTTACTTTTAGTAACTTTTTATGAGGAGTGATTTGTGTTACCCATGGTATTCTACTCTTATGAGTCTAGTTTTTATATGTCCATGTTCTTGTGTCTCGGACATATTTGAACATATATGTTATCGGATGACCAACTTTAGTATTATATGTTTTGTCTTGCTTTCATTACCCATGTGGATTGAGATACAGTAATAGGCCAACTATAGGATATGCATGCTAGAATATCCAACTATAGACAGCTTATACGTTTACCGTTGGGCAAGAGTCTACGGTAGACGTAGCTGGCCATTGCCACGTGGCTCAGTCCTACGTATTTTGGGACTGGGGCATGACACTGAGCGGGCTATACATTGGGTTACGATTGTGGGATATCAATTTTATATATTAGCTTTTTAGTCCCACATCAGAAAGAAGAGGAGGATGGGCTTCCATCCTTCCCTATATAAAAAGCCCTCTAGCCTCCTTTTGAGACAAACCAAAAAGTTAAGAAAGAGGAGTCTAAATGAGTCCGTTCGAGTCACACAAAGAGGTGACTACGAGCGCTCCAGAAATTCCCTTTGTGAACTTGCTAGCTCCTGGGAGCAGATCGTCGATAGAGGACGAATCTTGCTTTGAGCAATAGTGGTCTTCACCGCCCAGCAAGAATAATTTTGTATTCTTTCTTCTTCTCCTTTTTTTTCTTAGTTCGTTCTGTCTAATTGTAGCTGCATTTTGCAAGGAATAAAGAAGGTAGTTTTCGTTTTATTGTAACTCTGTTTTGTCCGTCTGTAACTGCAATTGCAAGGAAAAACGAAAATTTTGGTTAATTCTGATTATTTTGTAATCTTGAGAGCAAGTTATAATCAGAATCCTTATATAGTTCTTTGTAAAAATCAAGAATAGTTAGAGTAAAAACTTTTGTGTGAACCTCTGATCTCGATCACACATTCTTCCATCTTTAGTTAAGCCTCGGGAATAACAATCTCAAATCAAGATCCGAATAAAGATGGGGAACATCCGTTCAAGTCTTCTGGACACAAGTTTTCACAAACTTGAGAAGATTGACGAAATTCACTTTGAACATTTGGATGAGGGAATGAGTCCTTTGTCAAATGAAAGTGAGTTATCGGTACGTACCATTTCCAAGGATGGAGGAGATAGCGACTGAAGGACACAAATTACATTTGGAAGAAAGATTACAAGATGACCAAGGATTGCAGAGTATGCGCAGAAGGGGCAGACCTTTGCGCATGACAGGACTTGGCGCTTTGCAAGACTTGGCGCTTGGCAGCGCATTGGAAGTCTTGGCGTCTTGGCGCATGGCAGAGCTGGACACATAGTATCTCATTGCACATGATGGTCTCTACGCATGCAAGACGCACATAAAGGCTTATGCACATGGATTGGCACATGATGGCTTATGCGTATAGATTGACACATGGTGGCGTATGCGCATGGATTAGCGCATAGTGGCTTATGCGCATGGATTGGCGCATGGTGGCCTATGCACATGAAGGTCACAGCACTATACAGGACTTGACGCATGGCTAAAATTGGATCTTGAAAGTAGAACCAATCCAAACCAATATAGCAAGGTATAACTAAACTTAGTTTATTTGATTACTTAACTTGGTTGCAATTATTGCACAGGTTAAGTCCAATAGCGTGGTTGCTGACTAGTGGATGAAAACTGGTGCATCTAGTCACATGTGTTTTCGAAAGAGCTGTTGATCAAGGTCGAACATTTCAGTGGTGAAGGTCTTGATGGCAAGCAAGGATCAAACAGAGGATCTGGGGATTGGGATAATGGTTCTGAACTTCGAGAAGTTACAGTCAAAGGAGTGCATGTAGCAACATACCGGTGATTACCAAAGACCTGATCTCAGGAAGTCTATTGCAGACTTGAGGGTGAACATCTATGTTTTTCAGATGGTGATATCTTGGCAGGAGACATACTTTAAAATAAGGCGTTAAGTTTCAAATGGATGTTCGAGATTCTACTTGTGACTGAAGTCTCATTGTAAGAGTTGTGGGACCCCAGACTAGGACATGTACTTGGTACTGCCAGATGTCTAGTCAAGGGTTTATCTCCAAATATGGGGGTAAGAAGGTGGAGAAGTGTAAGGTCTGTGCGTAGACATAGATCATAAAAAATTGTTCAAACGGGTAAACTGAAGTACAGATCTTCTGGAGTTGGTTCACTCAGATATTTGTGACTTCAAGTAGGCCTCCACAAAGGCCAAAAGGAAGTACTTCATTACTTTCATCGACGACTACTCGAAGTACGCATTCGTCTATATGCTCTAGTTAAAAGATAACGCATTCGAGAAGTTCAAGAAGTTCAGGGTTGATGATGAACTTTAAATGGGACAACAACTCAAGAGACTCAGAAGTTATCTAGGCAGAGAGTATAGGTCTATTGAATTCATATCATTCTACAAAGAAAATAGAATTATCAATGAGACAATTGCTCCGTATTCTTCTCAATCAAATAAAGTATCTGAAAGAAAGAACATGGCGTTGACAAAGATGATAAACTCAATACTGTTAACTATGGGTCTTCCAAACTACTTCTGGGGAGAAGATGTGTGACAGATACCTTCATTCTGAACAGAGTGTCATACACAACTTTCGATGTCACTCCTCAGGAACTCTGGTTCAGAGTCATACCCAACTTGAACATCGTTTGAGAGGGGGGGTGTCTTGACGGAAGAACATGATATTGATAGTGATGATGAACTCAATACTGTTGACTACGGGTCTTCCAAACTACTTCTAAGGAGAAGCTATGCTGACGGCTACGTTCATTCTGAACAGAGTGTCATATGCAACCTCGTTCTTTGCAACCCGTACATCTCCAATAGTAGCACCTGCCCCATAAACCTCGGGATAGCTCTCCTCGTCTACACCTGGAAACATAATCCGGATCCAGGTCCTCAGGGGACATAGCAAGGTACAATAAACACTCAAGCCAAATAAATTACAGTAAGTAAAAATAAACAGATCCTCAGGACAAGATATGTAACCAGCTAAGTAAAATACAAATGAGATTATCACTAGTACTCAGGCTGAGACCACTACAGGCTCTGTGTCGGGGAGCCCATAGTAGCAAGTAGTATCACGAGTCCATTATATATATATATAAATAATCAGTCTGAAGCCTGTGTGTCTCTCCCCACCCAATGTAACCTCATGTCTCATGTCCACGATGTCTTATGTTCATAACACGCAAGATCATGACCTCTAGCTAGTACAACGAGTCATAATAATATCCATGTAATATACAAGTCATATATTACGAATAATTATTATGAAGACGTTCATTCAATTATATTTTGGAAATAATTAACAAGATGGTAGAAAATTGGACATGAACATGGGTACTTGGACTAAATTTTTGAACTTTTTCTGAATAGTTTTTCGGCCAACTTCCAGTTAATTTTTTGATCAATCCGTGTGCCTAAATTCGTTCCACTTGAAGGAAATCCTAGAGGGTTAGGTTGTGAACATACCAACAAAGACGGGACATAAAACGGACGAGCGAGGAGGGCGGAACCTTTGCGCGAATAGGGGGCCACAATGTGTTGTTGCTGCTTCTTCTGCGAGCCGCGCGGCTGCTGCGACGGTGCTCCGGCTTTGCTGCGGCGGTCGTTGGGGCTGCGACGGTCGGCGGCTCCGGCGGGATGATGGTGGAGGTGGTGGAGGCGTGGGTAATGGTAGAGGTGGTGTGGGATTAGGGTTAGGGTTTTAGTAATACATATATATAGGGAGAGAGAGCCAGGGTCTGGGAAGGGTAGATTTAGGTTTTGGGTTTGGGTTTAGGTTTAATGGGTTTGAGTTAGGGTTAATGGATTTGGGTTTGGGTTTAGAATTTAGGTTTAATTTTATTTCTTTTCTTTTATTTTATTATTCAATAGTTATATGTAGAAAATTCTCAAAAATAGTTAGGCACTTGAAAAAATTCTAAGAAATTTATATTTCCTCCAACAATAATTTACAACCAAATTTATATTAATTAAAAATGTATTTACTAAATATTAATAAATATTAAATTAATTAAATAAATTCGTAAATTTTATTTTCTACTTAATATTAAATTAGGAGTATGCAGGGGGTTCGAATAACGCAACTCGAGTATCATGTGCGTAATAGGACCAGTTAGGCTCATAGTATAGATTTAGTTGGAATCAATGTGTTGGTGTGGCGTGTTAAAATCGTACGCCATGACAAAATGGTTAATTAATTATCGTTTTCTCGTAATTGTGTCGCGAAAGTTGTGTGACCAAAATAAGGCATAAAATTACGAATTTGTGAGGGACAGTCATGCCAGGAGCCTAATTTGACTCGTCTAAGTCGAGCATGCTAGGTTGGTTGGAAGAAAAAGGCTAGTGTTGCACTCAAGATCTTAAAACCATGGTGGTTGGTTTCCAAAGTTCGATTAAATTATCGAATAAATATTAAAATAAAAAAAATATTAATTATCGAACTAACCTTATAAAAAATTAGGGTGCTCCCAACTAGAGATGTTGTCTTCTGGAGGGAGGCTACAAATAAGTAGTATGACTAAATAACCTCCAACCACACTTGGATGTTGGTCAATCTGCCTGAAGGAGCTAAACCAATCAGATGCTTATTAGATCTTCAAGTCGATGAAGATGAAAGCAGACAAAACAGTTAATTTTAAGACAAGGCTATCTGCCTAGGGTTTTTCTCAGACAATAGGGGATTGAGTTCTTTGGCACCTAGATAAGGGTGTCATAGATCAGGATGATAATTGTCGTAGCTTTTATTCATAAGCTGATTATTTATCAGATGATGGGAAGAAAACAAGTATTGGATAAAGACAGACATGAGAGATTCACGGACAACAGTCAGAACTATTGTCATTCATGTTTGAAGATAGTCTGCGAGTTGGCGATATCTTGATACATCCAGAAGCAATTCCCAGGATGTGGTAGCAGGAGTTTGACAAGTCATCTAGTCAAATTTGTTGCGGGATCAGCGAGACGGACAAGTGTGTGTACACGAAGTAAACTGATAATGGAGGAGTCATCCTTTGTATCTATATGGATGACTTGATAGTCCCAGTTGTGGACACAGAAGTATCACTAAAAAAATATCCTTTTTGTCCAAACTCAGGACATGGGATTGCGGATGTCATCCTAAGGATATAAGATAATCCGGATTCCAGGTGGGCTTGCTTAGTCACAAGCTCTCAGCATAAAATATCAATTACACGCTTTGGGTATCAGGGACCATACTCCTCAGGTGTGACATGAATATGAAGCCAAATCCAAGAAAAAGTATCATACAGTTGGTGTACTCGAGCATCATTAGGTGAATGATTCAAGCTACGTGTTCCACCAGGCCTGGCATAGATTTTGTTGTAGGAATACTGAGTCAGTTCACAAGCAGTATATGTGTTGAACACTAAAAGCTGTGAAGAGAGTCGTCAGAATTCTCAGGAGAACTCAGTATTATATCATGTGCTACATTAGTTATCCAGATATAAAGAAAGGGTTTGGTGATGCCAGTTGGTGCTCAGGAAAGAAAATAAAAGATATACAGGAGGACGTGACTTCTCCAGGGGTGGTGTTGCTATATCGTGGAAGTCGAAGCAACAGTCTTTATTCTCAAAGTTCTTTGCAATATCAAGCTGTAACATATAAAACAAAATGGCTCTGGAAGCTCTCAGATGATCTCCCTATGGTTAGTACACAGATTCGGGTGATACCGACATATTGTGAAAACCAGGAAGCTGCAGCAGTGGCATCTGTATATCTCTTCAACGGTTTAAAAAGAACTATGTGGATAGAACATATGATACTGAATAAATGCAGATTGTGTGGATCATTATGGTGCTTTAATGATTGGAGTCACGTAAATTTGGTGGATTCGTTTATGATAGGCCTCAAGGGCCAATACAAGACACTGAATGAGTGCAACTAGAGTGGATAATTATATTGTTTGATGATCGGAGCCAGGAGAGTCTGGCAGATCCGTTCATGTAAGGCCTCCAGCGCCAGCTGATTCCAAGAACTATAAAGGAGGGTAGTACTCCATGTTACAGTGGCGTGATACCACACGAGGGAGTGAACCTCGACTTTGGGTCATGTCACAGTTACGTAACACCGCATATAGTCAAGGACACAACATATATTGGCTTGGAGGACCATTGATATTGTGTCTTTGCAGTCCTACCATTTAGTTTTATATTATTAGTTCAAGGAAAAATCTACTAGGTATCTAGATATTGGTTCAAAGGAGGACTATTGACTGGGAGAATATCGGGAACAATGGGTAGTCCTTTGAGACATTAAGGGATTACGGACCCAGAAGAACCATTATTGTCTACTAATTATTCTTTTGTGTAGAACAAGTCATGTGGGAGGATGGCTTACATGCCTTAATGAGTTCTCAAGCATTTTGAATGTCTGGTGTGCATAACAGGAAGCACGGTAGAGCAGCACTACAAAAGAGCGTAAGGTCTCCATGCTACAATGGATGACACCACAAAGGTAAAATATTTAAATCCTCAACTATGCAAGCCATGTCACAACGACGTAACACAGCAAGAAAGGGCAAGGCTTCATGCTGGGTAGTTTGGCACTACAAAGAGGCTGGGACCTCATGCTATAGTGGCATGACACCACGATGAGGTTTAGCATCAGCTCTGGGACATGTCATAGAGGAGTTGCACCACAAGTAAGCTCGAGGCTTCATGCCAATGACTCTTTAAAAGAACTCACCTAGAGTGTATGGAAAGAGATATATGCCGTCTCTTGAGAAAAAAATTGTAGACGTCCAAAATACATACACCAAAATTAGGCGATCACAGGGCATTTAATGTGCAACCGGAAGCACATCTGATGTCATTGTGTGAGTGGAAAGAATTGCAGCTATGGTGCAGAATTCAAGGCTTAGTCCATTCTTGTATCATACTGTTGTTCGACCCATACGAAAAGATTTAAGTCGAAGCGACATCTATCATAATGCACGATGGGCAGTCACTGTGGGGAACGCTCAACCCATATATATTGAGATATGTGGAGGATTGTTGGTGTTTTTGCCTAGGAATTAGTAAAGATAGTCCCACATTGGCTACACCACCAAGTGGGTATCTTAATATAATACTTTTTATGAGTTAAGGTGTGCACATGGGGTGTGGTGGGGGCACATAGATGACATATGGGGGTATTTTTCTAGGAGAAAAAATTATTAATTCCTTATGAAAGCATTTATGATTTTTGTCATGCTCTTTAAATTATTTTCATAGGAACTAAGTCCCAAAAGGGCTTAGCGACTCGGACTCGGAGTCAAACTCGGATCAGGCTCAAGGGCGCAAAGTGGCATTTTGTTGGTGCAATTTGCACTTAGCACGTCAGCATCGTCGCAAGGCGCTTGTGCGATGTTGTTGCGCTCATTCGCTCATTTTATGCTCGAGTTTTATGCTCGAATTGCGTGCGGGTGTTGCATGAGTGGGCGCTGAACGGGCACTGGATGGGCGCTGAGCGGGTGCTGAACGGACGTTGAGCGGGCTATGCATTGGGCTGCGATTGTGGGATATCAATTTTGTATATTGGCTTTTTAGTCCCACATCGGAAGAAAATGAGGATGTGCTTCCATCCCTCCCTATATAAAGAGCCCTCTAGCCTCCTTTTAAGACAGACCAAAAAGTTGAGAAAGAAAAGTCCAAAGGAGTCCATTCGAGTCACACAAAGAGGTGACTACGAGCGTTCCAGAAGTTCTCTTGTGAACTTGCTGGCTCCTGGGAGCATATCGTCGATATAGGACGAATTTTGCTTTGTGTAAAACCCCTAATCCTAAAAACCGTAATTACCTTTTTTAATTATTAATTATTAATTTAATTATAGTAATTAGTGGCTAATTAGGAGAAATAGATTTTATTTAATTGTTATTTTAGGTGTTGGTGAATCTAGGAGATTTATGGAGCCGGTATAAATTTTTCCTAATTTATTTTATCTAGGAAACCCTTTGGACAAGTTGCTAGTTTAATGGTATGCTCTAATACAACTTCTAGAAATTTCTATGTGTATATATGTATATATATATATACACATATATAGTTTAAATTAGAATTAAGAAAAGAAATAGAAAGAGAAAGGAATTAAAAAAGAATTATAAAAGAAAAGGAAATAAAAAAATCACTAATGGACCCTAAGCAAATCCCTACCCAAACCCTTACATCTACCCGAAACCCCAACTAAAAGAGACAGCAGCAGCAACTGCGAACGTGAGCGCCCCCCCCCCCCCCCCCCCGCGAGCAATTGATTCCTTCACCGCCTTATATATATATATATATATGCTTCTCAATCAACCCTACATCCTAAACCTAAATTCTTCTTCTTCCACTCGAGACTGCGCCGCACCTGTCCGCGCCCAGCCTCTAGCCATCTAGCCGCCCCGCGTCGCAGTCGTCGACCGCGATCAACTTGACCCCACGCACTGCAATTTTAAGCAGCAACTTACCTGTGTTCCAGCGTCATTTCCCGTCACCTCGCTGAACCAAATTCGACCCCGTCTTTACCGGTATGTTCACCACTTAACCCTCTCAAATACCTATATAATAGTTGACCTTGAACAGCACGTAACCCTAAGCAAAAATATCGTCAAAGTTGGCAGAAAAAGACCAATTTCTGGGTATCGCAGAAAACTGCGGTGATCACCTATGTTCCCAGAGTCGTATCTCCTACCACAGAGATCCGAATCTGATTTTTCTTTTTGGAATATGGATACCACTTGACCTAGTTTAATTTCTGTTAAATAACATTAGATTATTAACTGCTGTAGGTAGAATTAAATTCGTTGGAAAATCCCGAAAACACAATTTTTCCAGATTTCCAAAAGTTATGAAAAAGAGCGCGCCCCGCCAAATGAGATTGCCCCGCCATGTACCAAGTATACCAATCGGTGCACGCAGTATACCCAGACACGTGAGAGTTCGCAGAAATTGATTCGGACGCGTGTGCGCGCCAGAATCAGCCCGTATCCGCGGACAAACCCTGTATCGCAACTTTTGCGAAAGTCGTGCGCATTTTGTGCACGCTCGTCAGATTGCCACAAAACTTATGCCACTGGACTCGTGGTAACGCGCTGGTCCTGTGACCCAATTTTTACGCAATTCTGAGATAATTGACCAAGTTGCCAATTGGCGGGCCCTACGGTTGACTTTTTGGACAAAATTATGTTCGGCCCATCGGAATCCATATTTGGACATACCGTTGGGTTTGTATTGATATTTAGAGTTTGTTTGACCTATAATTTGTCCTATTTAGAGATCTTTACCCTTGGCATACTTTTTGGTGCAAAGTGGGCCACACGTGGACCTCACTTTTATCCAAAATTATCGTTTTGCCCCTGTGTCCAAATCAGACGAAAGGGAAGTACTTTTTAGCTATTTTGCTTATTCGGGGAACATTGGTGATATCTATTTCAGCATCCGGAGACATTTGTTCTGAGGCCATAGCTTCTGGTCCTGTGTGTTGGACATCTGGACGTTACATTTTGTAGCTTCTTTCCAGGCAAGTATACCTTGCCATTCTACTGTTATTTATATTCCATATGTTGCATGCATCTTTATTTTCTGCCTTTAGTTCATATATTTTAACTGTTATATAAAATGCGCACGACGGTGTCGTCGTGATATATTTTTATTTATGTATTTGCATTAACCTTGTTTATGAGACTACCCCATTATCATGTAGCATCATGAGGTTCATTGGCCGTGACATAGTTGTTACATGAGTGTGAGTCTCATATAGATCACGGACTGCGTGACAGGTCTGGCCTCCTGTACGTATGGGCCGTGCGTTAGGGATAACTGCTAATAGAAACTTTGTATGCTAGAAGACCTAGCAGTATTAAAGGTCCATGGACATAGCCTATTGTAGTACGGTGGTCCCATCCTTGTCCTTGTTTGGTTGCATGATTTGGCTAGGGTACTAAGAATAGGCTATGAACCAAATTATGTCATGGATGTGACATGCTTAGAGCATGGGGTGGGGAGAACAACAAGTACCGCATTTGGGCTCCTTTGTACTTTCTTTTTATGTAACCCGTATGCTCCGCCGAAGATACGCGATCGTGAGGACCCCTATACTACTTGGCGGCCTCTGCCGTTCAAAAGACGACATGCTTTGTAAGCCCCTGATTCTCCGAGAGAGTCATGCCAATCCCATTTATGGCCAGATATCCCACTTGTTAGAAAGTTGTTCTCAAACTGCATTCACTTAGACGGTTAGGCGACCCATTGGATATTTATTTCAGTACTTTATTGGCGTACTTCTATGTATCTTGTTATGTCTCTCTGAGGACCTGGTCCCTTTTCAGGTATAGATGTTCATGAGTATGCGCAGGAGAGCAGATCCAGACTGGTTACTTATATTTTTCGAGGAGGTCTTCTCTTCGAGCCCCGTGATTGTTAGCTGGCATTCTTATATTGTGTTTATTGTGTTGTACTTTTCCATTCGAGTTGGTAGTGGATTTGTTTCCATCCAACTATCATCCTTAGATACTTATATTGAGATCTAGTTTCATAGATACTGGTTATTTATTTATTTATATTGATTTTCTGTGGATGAGATTTAGATTATACCCTGTGACTTGTGATAGCTTTATACCACTTGTGGATTGATATTCATATTACAGCGTACATATGAATTTTGTTTCCATATATTGGAGTTGCCATATCCATACGGCTGTCATGCTTACGTGTCCTAGTCCTACGTATTTTGGGACTGGGGCGTGACATATTTTTGTGGTGGCCTATGCAGGTCCAGAGCATATTGTCTCGGTTACGTTATTGTACTGAACAAGCCTGCACCTAGGAATAGAGTATAGGATCTCATCCACAATTGACTAAGATTCGCTCTCCTTCTAATTCATTCTATTTGAATAATTGTATCCTGCTTGATTCCTGTACTTCCCTGATAATTCTTTGAGTATAGCCCCCTCCTAGAATATATAAGTCCCTGTCGTTGGATGATAAGTAAGGTAACCTTCCTATTAAGAGTACAACTAGAGTGTTGACACACCATTAAGTTTAGAATATCTAGTGAACCCTAGAATTCCTTATCTATAGATTGGTTTACCATTACCCCTTGATGTATTATGAGGACCTGTGAGTAGTATAGATACTACTTGAGTTAGTTAGAAGTTCTACCATAATGTTTGACCCTAGTATTGAGGAACCAATAGAAAACCAAAATTTAAAATTAGGACTGAACCTAACCTTCATAGTTAGATAGTATAGGAGAACTATAAACTTAGATCATTGTCTTATTATTAGTAGACAGCACCTTAGGAAGCCTAGAGGAATGTAATTAACCCTTTTCCTTGATCATGTCTCGAACATAGCAACTAGCACCCCACTCCCCTTTAGAAAACCATGATGCTATCTAGCGCCCCTATTTTCATATGTTGTTCCTCTGCGACCTTAACGTTCGCTAATTGCGCGACGATTAAATTATGTTCTTCTTTTCTTTATCTTTCAACTCGTGCCACCTGACATCTCTGATTATAGACCAAGTAATTTTATTCTGTGTTAAGGACACATAGTTTGCTAGGATTATAGTTGTAGTCTTGAATTTTGAATTTCTATGCTTGGTAGTTAGAACTTGACAGTTTAAGTTATTATTGTAGATTATGACCTAATGATTACCCCTTAGCTTTAAGTCACATAACTTGTATCCTACCTCAATATAAGTTGTATCCCCTTTTCCCTTGAGGCTAGTAACTCTTCTATCCTTACAATTGACACTTATTCTATAAACACTATGACTAAGACAAAAGACGACCATGACCTATGTAATATAAGAGGATACCCTAATAAGTACCAAGACCCCTTCTCGTAGACCTTAACAGGAGATTCAACGATATCCTTAAGACAATTACAGTATTAGGTTATTGTTATAATTTGGGTAGTATACCTCACAACATAGTATCACATAGTCTTTTGACCTATTATTGAAGTGTAACTGAACGACATTAACTGTATGCTAGCTTAAGACGACAGTGTTTATTCAGACTATAGAAATTAGAGGCTCATACCCCTATTTGGTCGACTAACGACTTAGACAGGGAGCTAGTATGACAACTGTTGAGATTGTGGAGTCTTATCTCTTCTGTGAACTTGAATTATTTCGTAACTTGTTCCATCATAATCTAGCGTATTTATAATTCTTATACTACCTTGACTTTTGCTGCTATTATATCCTAGTTTTGCAAGCTTATCCCTTATCGAGCTTGTTCATGACATGTATTATTGGAGTACTACAATAATACATTTCAGAATCAGTGTATTACGGTCTGATCAACCATAGTGCGCTTGATTCACCCTTCGTAATAATACTTTACGTGGATTGAGTTATATAGTTGACTAGTAGACACCTGTACTTGCCCTCTAGATATGTCTGAGCAGATCGTGTTAGTTACATAAATTGTACTGATACGAGCATATGAATAGGAATTTTTAAAATAGGATTTCAATCCACAACTGCCTTGACAATTTTTATTTGAATTCTTTAAAATGCCTTAATCCCCATATTTCTATTTCTATTACCCTTCCCTTGAACCCTTCATCATTGTTTTTTGTCTTCCCTTATTTTGGAAAGATGAAACCTCATGCTTGGTATAAGTTTGATATACAGATAGTACTAGATATACCCATAGGCCAATCGCATTATTTGGTGACTATCTTTTAGAATTGATTAAGGGCATATCATATATGATATAAGTGGTGTTAAGGTTTCGAGGATTGAATGACATGAGTAAACAAATTAAGGAATATTCTTCTTAAGTGTATAGCCTTATATGATAGTTGGGTAAATTCTAAGTTGGGTAGAAGTCGCATTGTTAAATCAAGATTAAATTCTTTCATATTTGATCAAACAAGATTAGATTGGGAGATTCAAGTCACTTTAATTTTTAGGAATTTTAAAAGGAAAGATTACGATGATGAAGATTTAACGAATTTTTAAATCTTGATATATCGGACCAAATATTTATACTTTGAGCACATGATTTAAATTTTGAATATTGAAGGTAAATCATCAATTCGAATTTTGAGGATAAATATAAAATTTCAGACTTGAACATTGGTGGATTGAATTTAAAATTTTTACAATGTGTTGATTTGAATTAAGAGTTAAAAATTTGATTGCTGGATTACCTATTTGAATATTGAGGATGTAAATTGAAACCAAAAAAAAAAAATTACAAAATTCTTAAGTGAAAAAAAATAGGAATAATATTTGATTAGAATCATTTTCTAGAGGAGATTATGATAAATTGAGATCATAATGTAAATTTATATGCGTATATAATTATTGAAGATTTATATGGATTTAATTTAAATTTGGATATTGATAATTTGAAAAGTGAGAAGAGATTGTAATAGGTTGAATTTTGATTTGAACAATGATTATCTTAATCTTGAAGTGATTGCGATGGATATGATTAGGATTATCGCAAAGAGATTGCGATTGACTTGCCTTATGAACATGAAGGATTAACAAATTATGCCTTATTTTAATTTTGAGGACGAGATTATTTTAAGTTGGGCAGATTATAAACTCTCTCACCCAAAATTAGACCTACTTGGCTTAGATAGTGAGACTGAGGCTAGCTCGAATCCAATTAGAAATAGAACACGGTATTTTTATTCCAATATTGTATCACTTAGCGTACCTTACCGTGCTTCGATAATTGGAGCACTACACTAGCCACTGCCTACCTACAAACTTCACATCCTTGTCCTAGACATGTCTGCTATCTATTCTGACCTTTGTGTGACTTATAATTAAGCTCCCTTGTGCTACATTTTAGTCGCACAATATTCGTCACGGACGTTATTATTTAATCCTAATTAATTTCAACTTTTATCCTTGTGCGTTCCAATCAAAATTGGAGACACAATTTGACCCGTTTCGTACAACCCAATCTATGAAAATATTCAATCATGAGCCCTCTACGTCCATGACCCTTGTGACCCACCTAATGCTATCCCATGTACCTCTAATTAATTCTTGAACCCCATGCGCATTAATTTTAATTATTTAATCCAATTTTTATCTTTGTGCAACGTTTCAATGGTTGGGCGCTTTTATGCAAAAGAGTATTTAGGTGTCCACACCATTGGACATGACACATGAAGAAACCTATTTTTCGTTCATGTGGATTTTCCCATGATTTTCGGAATGTGCAGCGCGCAACATCGCCCCCTCCTTTAAACCTAGCCTTGCATTTTAAACAATGCATATCTTATACCATCCTTAACTTTCTACCGCGGCTTAATTTTAATTTCGAGGACAAAAATTTTATAAGTTGGGTAGAATGTAAAAATCCTAATCCTAAAAATCGTAATTACCTTTTTTAATTATTAATTATTAATTTAATTGTAGTAATTAGTGGCTAATTAGAAAAAAAATAGATTTTATTTAATTGTTATTTTAGGTGTTGGTGAATCTAGAAGATTTATGGAGCCGGTATAAATTTTTCCTAATTTATTTTATGTATGAGACCCTTTGGACAAGTTGCTAGCTTAATGGTATGCGCTAATACAACTTCTAGAAATTTCTATCTGTATATATATATATATATACACACATATAGTTTAAATTAGAATTAAGAAAAGAAATAGAAAGAGAAAGAGAAAGGAATTAAAAAGGAATTATAAAAGAAAAGGAAATAAAAAAATCACTAATGGACCCTAAGCAAATCCCTACCCAAACCCTTACATCTACCCGAAACCCCAACTAAAAGAGACAGCAGCAGCAACTGCGAACGTGAGCGCCCCCCCACCCCTTCACCCCCCCCCCCCCCCGCGAGCAATTGATTCCTTCACCGCCGTCTTATATATATATATATATATATATATATATATATATATATATATATCTATATATATGCTTCTCAATCAACCCTACATCCTAAACCTAAACTCTTCTCCTTCCCATATCCTTCCACTCGAGACCGCGTCGCACCTGTCCGCGCCCAGCCTCCAGCCGTCCATGTCACGCCCCAGTCCCAAATACGTAGGACTAGGAACACGTAAGCATGCCAGCCGCATGGATATGGCAACTCCAATATATGGAAACCATAACCCACACGTACGCTGTAATATGAATATAAACTCACATGTGGTATAAATAATGTCACAAGTCACAGATATGCTAATCTCATCCACACAACAATTCATAGAAAAGAAATACTAACTAGAATAAGGAGTCTGAAATATCTAAAATAATAGTCGGGTGGAGACAAATCCACTACCAATGACTATATCCAAAACTAAAATGAGAGAGGAGTATAAAATCTCCAATATAAAATGATGTGAAGACAGAAGTGTATCAGCTAAAAGAATCCATCGCTAGATAATCAACGATGCTCAGAAGGTAAGACCTCCTCGACAGAAAAGAATGCGTCAGGTCCAGGCCCGTACTCCTGCAAATACTCAAGAGCAGATACACCTGGCAGAGGACCAGGTCCTCAGAGGGACGTAACAAGATACAGAAAATACGAGCAAACTTGAATACAGTAAACATGCATATAATTTAAAAATAAATAAGTACGCTGTACAAGACAATCTATATGAATGCAAGTGAAGACAACTTTTCGACGTATAGGCAAGGGTAGTCTACTCGATCTAAGCCTCACAACTCACACACCCGTCTAGAACATCAGAAATTGACATACCTCTGGGGTAGCGACCAGTGCGACTCTACAGAAATCGATATACCTCTGGGGTAGCGACCAGCCCGACACAGTGCGTGCTATATACTACGGTTTACCAGAGTGGTTAAAAGCCCATACGCCTAATAATTGTCCTCTATGATACTAAGTGCCATGTGTGTGTCAACATATATAATACATAGTAATGACTGAAAGAAAAATACACATGCAAGAACTATACAGAAATGAAATAAATAAATAGAAATATAAATAGCATGCAAAGTACTGTAAACAATTTGGCAAGGTATCTTGCCTGGCAAGAAGCTGCAAAATGTAGTGTCCCAATGTCAACACCAAGAGTCAGAAGCTACGGCCTCAGAATGAACGTCTCCGGATGCTAAAATAAACATCACCAACGTTCCCAGAATGAGCAAAATAGCTAAAAAGCACATCCCTTTCGTCCAATTTGGACACAGGAGCAAAATGGTAATTTTGGGTAAAAGTTGGGTCCACATGTGGCCCACTTTGCACCGAAAAGTGTGCCAAGGGTAACAGTCTCTAAATGGGACAAACTATAGGTCAAACAACTCTAAATGTCAATACGAACCCAACGGTATATCCAAATATGGATTTCGATGGGCCGAACACAATTTTGTCCAAAAAGTCAACTGTGGGGCCCGCCAATTGGCGATCTGGTCAACCGTCTCAGAATTGCGTGAAAATTGGGTCACAGGACTAGCGCGTTACCACGAGTCCAGTGGCGTAAGTTTCGTCACATTCTGACAAGCGTGCACAAAATACGCGGGGTGTTCCATAAAAGTTGCGACACGGGGTGTGTCCGCGGATACGGCCTGATTTCGGCTCGCACACGCGTCCGAATCAGTCTCCACAAATTTTCACGTGTCCAGTTATGCTGCGTGCACCATTCAGTACACTTGGCACACGGCGGGGCGGTCCCGTTTGGCGGGGCGTGCTCCGTTTTTCAACTTTTGGAAATCTGGAAAAAGTGGGTGCGTGCAGTTTTGTGACAAATATAATTATGTCCACAACAACTAATAGCATAGGATTATTTAACAGAAAATAAACTAGGTCAGGTATTCTACAGGTATCAAAAAGAATCACCGAATTTGGATCTCTGTGGTGGGAGATACGAACTCGGCAATATGGGTGGTCATTCTGGAATTCTGCGATCCCAGAATTCTATCCGTGCCAACTTGGGCGCTGTTTTTCACCTAGGGGCACACATCTTTCGAGGTTGGCTATAAAATAAATATTGGAGAGGGTTAAGGGATGATCATACCGATGAAAACGGAACAGCGTTTGGTCGAGCGAGTCGACGGGGAATCACTCCGGAGCGAAGGTGCTTCGAGTGGGATTCTGCAGGCGCGAAGTCGGAGTCGACGGGATGGTTGGATGGCTTGGTGGGGCTTCTCTGGCTGCGGTGACGGCTCTAGATGGAAAGAAGAGGTCTGGAGATTTAGGTTAGGGTTTTGAAATAATATATATATATATATAATAGGGAGAGGGAGAGAGATGGTTGGCCAAAGGGGTCGGGTCTCAAATATTAAAGGGCGGTGAAATTGGTTGGTCTGGGAGCATTAGCTAAGGGGCGGGTCTTTGTGAAGTCTTGCTACGGCTGAAGGGAATAGCAAATACCAAGGAATGAAGTGGCGGGTCTGGTGGAATTGGTTGTGGGTTTGCAGCAAGTTACCACAGGATGGAAATAAGTAGTATAGTATTGTTTTGTTATTATTATTATTATTATTATTATTATTAACTTGATTGCTTTCTTTTCTTTTCCTTTCTTTCCTATTAATATATATGCATATATATATATTTGTATATATATATAATATATATACTCATAGAAAAATTCATATATTAGAAAAATGCACACCATTAGGCTAGCAACTGCTTAATGGGTCTCCTACATGGAATAAATTCCAAAAAATTCCTGATGGTCCCATAAGTCCTCTAAGTGCCCGAACACCTAAAATAAAAATTATTAAAAATCTATTTCTCCTATTTAGCCACTAAATACTATATTTAAATTATTAATTACCAATAAAAAATAATAAATACGGTTTTTAGAAATAGGGGTTTTACATTCTACCCAACTTACAAAAATTTTGTCCTCGAAATTGACACTAACCCATATTCATAATGATAAATATTGCTACTACACTATATTGGTATCTAGTAGGACTCCTAAAACTCATGGTCTGCCATTCTAACACTTTCTCATCTATTGTCCATACACTATTCTATCTTCCTCTAACTTGTCTACACTACCCAACTTACAAGAATTCTACTAGTGGTCACCTTCCTTGAAGCTATTGTCTAGATTGCAAGGCAATTATATTTATTGGGTCGAGAATCTTGGGATACCTGTCAAGAATCTCATAACTATGACTTTTTCCCATAACCGTCAAGTATCATAGTCTAATACTGCCTCGCCACCTGGCCAGTATGGCTGCAAGTAATTTGACTACTCTACCATAATCGTCTGGCGGCAACTGTCGCTACCTTGCCAGCGATTTGTCATAGTCATCAGTTCGTAACAAGTGCCTTCAACTCTTTTCTAGGCATAGTCTAAGTTTTAGGGAACACTTAAGGTCTTGACTAACTATTAGGGCTATGATCTATCTCAAATGATCTAACAATTTCTATTAGACTACATGGTGCTACTTAAGGGTTAAACTAAATAAAGAATACAGATATTGCTATAGTGCATATACATATTAAGAACTCATCCTTAGTTATCAAGCATTGCTAACACATTTATGTTTAACTAACAAAATAGGGGTGAGGTTGATATCAAACAATTCATAATGGCACGAAAGATATGACTATGATAGGAAGAGTTACGCACGAGATAAGGAATTAATATAAAAGGGGAAGATGAGTCACCCCAAGAGGGCGAGATAAAAAAAATAGGGGAGAATACTACTACTGCTACTCACGTCATCCATTAGCATCGCGTGTATGCCACCTGGGTAAAATATACCTACATCCTCATAACTGCTAAACTACCATATATAGTTCTACATCTATTTATACATCTAAGATCTTGTGTCACAATGGGGTTATGAGTATGCAAAGACAATTATAACTAAAAGGTCATACCTGTATCTACGGCTTCCTGTGTCTGCTCTCCCATACTTGTCATAATGAGTGCTTGGCCTTGTCCTTGGTTGACCAACTGGGGTCTAGTCCCCTCCATTTGTGCAGACTGTAGAAGCAATGGTGGGTCCCTTTGGTCTTCTATGCTTGAGGGTGTATGCGGTGTTCCTGATTTTAATGCCATAGACCCCGGGTTCTGTTGAGGACATTCTCGAGCTTGATGGTGACTTGATCCACATACCATGCACAATCCCAATCGACGACGACAATCTCTATGAATATGATCTGGTATACCACAAAAGTTACAAGTATGATGCCCCTGGGTTGGATATGGTGCAGCACTATCTGATTGCTGGCATGTCAAAGGGTGTCGAATGGGTCCTCCTTGCTGTATCCTTACTGGTCCTTGGTGACTTCTCTGTTGAATTATGTTTCCCTTGCTGATGGCCTCCTGGATCTTGGCCTCTGTCAATAGCTCGGCATAAGAGATCCGGGACTGGGAGCTAGTGTAGTGCTGGAGCTCTTGAGTCAGTCCGCGGTGAAACCTCTTAGCCTTCTCCAAGTCATTAGGTATTAGGACTGTGCCATACTTACTGAGACGGCTAAACTCTGCGTCATACTCATCAACCGTCTTGTCTCCTTGCTCTAGATGGAGGAACTGATCGTACAATGCGTCCCTTACTGTATCCGGGAAGTACTTCCTCTCAAAGTACTCCAAGAATTGTTTCCAAGTCTGTCGCGTACCCAACTGGCGCTCCATTGATTCCCACCAGTGATGCGCGTTGCCTTCTAACTGAGTCCTCACGCCTATCATCCATAGGTCAGAAGGTAATTGTGATGCCTCTAACAACTTCTTGGTATTGGCAATCCAGTTTGTGGTCTCCTCTGGACTTTCATTGCCCTTATATGGCTTAGGGCCCATCTGCACAAAGTCCTTGACTGAACCGACCCAAGCTTGTGGTACTGAAACTAGTGCCTGGTTTGGTGCAGGGGCTAGTGCAGCCATTCTCTCAAGCGCTGCCAGAAATTCTAGCCTTTGCTCTGCTGTTTGCTGCCTCTGCTCGGCTGCTTGCTGCCTCTGTTCTTACATTATCATCTGGAAGAATTGGAACAGCTGCGCTTGGCCATTTTGCGGTGCTAGTGGAGTTGGAAAAGTCCTATTAGTTATCGTGGAAGGGGTTGATGGAATTTAATTGTTAGCCATTCCATCCGGTCCGGGAAGAAGAGGTGTCGTTGAGGTCACTCCGGGTGATTGGTCGTCGTCCCCTGGAGACGTGTTGTCCCCGGTGGCGGCATGCCCGTCATACAAAGTCATCTCTCTGTAAGAGATGGACGAAGGATTAAGAAGAGTACATGAATCAAGCAGGATGCAAGCACTTAAGTAGGACATGTTGGAAGGAAGGTAAGTTATAGTCAAGTGTGGATGAGATCTAAAATTCTAATCCTAGGTGCAGGCCCGCTCGGTACAGTTACGTAACCGAAACGGCTAACTCGACCTGCATGGGCCACCACAAAAACATGTCATGCCCCAATCCCAAATACGTAGGACTAGGAACACGTAAGCATGCCAGCCGCATGGATATGGCAACTCCAATATATGGAAACCATAACCCACACGTACGCTGTAATATGAATATAAACTCACATGTGGTATAAATAATGTCACAAGTCACAGATATGCTAATCTCATCCACACAACAAGTCATAGAAAAGAAATACTAACTAGAATAAGGAGTCTGAAATATCTAAAATAATAGTCGGGTGGAGACAAATCCACTACCAATGACTATATCCAAAACTAAAATGAGAGAGGAGTATAAAATCTCCAATATAAAATGATGTGAAGACAGAAGTGTATCAGCTAAAAGAATCCTTCGCTAGATAATCAACGATGCTCAGAAGGTAAGACCTCCTCGATAGAAAAGAATACGTCAGGTCCAGGCCCGTACTCCTGCAAATACTCAAGAGCAGATACACCTGGCAGAGGACCAGGTCCTCAGAGGGACGTAACAAGATACAGAAAATACGAGCCAACTTGAATACAGTAAACATGCATATAATTTGAAAATAAATAAGTACACTGTACAAGACAATCTATATGAATGCAAGTGAGGACAACTTTTCGACGTATGGGCAAGGGTAGTCTACTCGATCTAAGCCTCACAACTCACACACCCGTCTAGAACATTAGAAACCGACATACCTCTGGGGTAGCGACCAGCGCGACTCTACAGAAATCGACATACCTCTGGGATAGCGACCAGCGCGACACACGCCCGTAGTGCGAGCTATATACTACGGTTTACCAGAGTGGTTAAAAGCCCATACGCCTAATAATTATCCTCTATGATACTAAGTGCCATGTGTGTGTCAACATATCTAATACATAGTAATGACTGAAAGAAAACTACACATGCAAGAACTATACAGAAATGAAATAAATAAATAAAAATATAAATAGCATGCAAAGCACTGTAAATAATTTGGCAAGGTATCTTGCCTGGCAAGAAGCTGCAAAATGTAGTGTCCCAATGTCAACACCAAGAGTCAGAAGCTACGGCCTCAGAATGAACGTCTCCGGATGCTAAAATAAACATCACCAACGTTCTCAGAATGAGTAAAATAGCTAAAAAGCACATCCCTTTCGTCCAATTTGGACACAGGGGCAAAATAGTAATTTCGGATAAAAGTTGGGTCCACATGTGGCCCACTTTGCACCGAAAAACGTGCCAAGGGTAACAGTCTCTAAATGGGACAAACTATAGGTCAAACAACTCTAAATGTCAATACGAACCCAACGGTATGTCCAAATGTGGATTCCGATGGGCCGAACACAATTTTGTCCAAAAAGTCAACTGTGGGGCCCGCCAATTGGCGATTTGGTCAACCGTCTCAGAATTGCGTGAAAATTGGGTCACGGGACCAGCGCGTTACCACGAGTCCAGTGGTGCAAGTTTCGTCGCATTCTGACAAGCGTGCACAAAATACGCGCGAGTTCCACAAAAGTTGTGACACGGGGTGTGTCCGTGGATACGGCCTGATTCCGGTGCGCACACGCGTCCGAATCAGTCCCCACGAATTTTTACGTGTTCAGTTATGCTGCGTGCACCTTTCAGTACACTTGGCACACGACGGGGCGGTCCCGTTTGGCGGGGCGTGCTCCGTTTTCCAACTTTTGGAAATCTGGAAAAAGTGGGTGCGCGCAGTTTTGTGACGAATATAATTATGTCCACAACAACTAATAGCATAGGGTTATTTAACAAAAAATAAACTAGGTCAGGTATTCTACAGGTATCAAAAAGAATCACCGAATTCGGATCTTTGTGGTGGGAGATACGAACTCGGCAATATGGGTGGTCATTCTGGAATTCTGCGATCCCAGAATTCTGTCCGTGCCAACTTGGGCGCTATTTTTTACCTAGGGACACACGTTTTTCGAGGTTGGTTATAAAACAAATATTGGAGAGGGTTAAGGGATGATCATACCGATGAAAACGGAACAGCGTTTGGTCGAGCGAGTCGACGGGAAATCACTCCGGAGCGAAGGTGCTTCGAGTAGGATTCTGCAGGCGCGAGGTCGGAGTCGACAGGATGGTTGGATGGCTTGGTGGGGCTTCTCTGGCTGCGGTGACGGCTCTAGATGGGAAGCAGAGGTCTGGAGATTTAGGTTAGGGTTTTGAAATAATATATATATATATACTTATATATATATAATAGGGAGAGGGAGAGAGATGGTTGGCCAAAGGGGTTGGGTCTCAAATATTAAAGGGCGGTGAAATTGGTTGGTCTGGGAGCATTAGCTAAGGGGCGGGTCTTTGTGAAGTCTTGCTACGGCTGAAGGGAATAGCAAATACCAAGGAATGAAGTGGCGGGTCTGGTGGAATTGGCTGTGGGTTTGCAGCAAGTTACCAAAGGATGGAAATAAGTAGTATAGTATTGTTTTGTTATTATTATTATTATTATTAACTTGATTGCTTTCTTTTCTTTTCCTTTCTTTCCTATTAATATATATATATATATATATATATATATATATATATATATATATATATATATATATATAATATATATACTCATAGAAAAATTCATAGATTAGAAAAATGCACACCATTAGGCTAGCAACTGCTTAAGGGGTCTCCTACATGGAATAAATTCTGAAAAATTCCTGATGGTCCCATAAGTCCTCTAAGTGCCCGAGCACCTAAAATAAAAATTATTAAAAATCTATTTCTCCTATTTAGCCACTAAATACTATATTTAAATTATTAATTACCAATAAAAAATAATAAATACGATTTTTAGAAATAGGGGTTTTACAGTCCAGCAACCCCGCGTCGCCGTCGTCGACCGCGATCAACTAGACCCCACGCACTGCAGTTTTAAGCAGCAACTTACCTGTGTTCCAACGTCGTTTCCCATCACCTCGCTGAACCAAACTCGACCCCGTCTTCACTGGTACGTTCACCATTTAACCCTCTCCAATACCTGTATGATAGTTGACCTTGAACAGCGCGTAACCCTAGGTAAAAATAGCGTCAAAATTGGCAGAAAAAGACTAATTTCTGGGTATCGCGGAAAACTGCGGTGATCACCTATGTTCCCGGAGTCGTATCTCCCACCACAGAGATCCGAATCTGATTTTTTATTTCGGTATACGGAGACCACTTGACCTACTTTAATTTTTGTTAAATAACATTAGATTATTAACTGCTGTAGGTAGAATTAAATTCGTTAAAAAATCCCGAAAACATAATTTTTTTAGATTTTTAAAAGTTGTGAACCGAAACACGCCCCGCCAAACGGGACCGCCCCGCCGTGTACCAAGTGTACCAATCGGTGCATGCAGTGTACCCGAACATGTGAGAGTTCGCGAAAACTAATTCGGACGCGTGTGCGAGCCGGAATCTGTCCGTATCCGCGGACAAATCCCGTGTCGTAATTTTTGTGAAAGTCGCACGCATTTTGTGCACGCTCGTCAGATTACGACGAAACTTGAGCCACTGGACTCGTGGTAACACGCTGGTCCTGTGACCCAATTTTCACGATATTCTGAGACAGTTGACCAAGTTGTCAATTGGCGGGCCCCACGGTTGACTTTTTGGGCGAAATTGTGTTCGGCCCATCGGAATCCATATTTGGACATACCGTTGGGTTCGTATTGACATTTAGAGTTTGTTTGACCTATAATTTGTCCCATTTAGAGACCTTGATCCTTGGTATGCTTTTCGGTGCAAAGTGGGCCACATGTGGACCCCACTTTTATCCAAAATTACCGTTTTGCCCCTGTGTCCAAATTGGACGAAAGGGAAATATTTTTTAGCTATTTTACTTATTCGGGGAACGTTGGTGATATCTATTTCAGCATCCGGAGATATTTGTTCTGAGACCATAGCTTCTGGTCCTGTGTGTTGGACGTCTGGACGTTATATTTTGCAGCTTCTTGCCAGGCAAGTATACCTTGCCATTCTACTATTATTTATATTCCATATGTTGCATGCATCTTTATTTTCTGTCTTTAGTTCATATATTTTAAGTGTTATATAAAACGCGCGCGACGGTGTCGTCGCGATATATTTTTATTTATGTATTTGCATTAACCTTTTTTATGAGACTACCCCATTATCATGTAGCATCATGAGGTTCATTGGCCGTGACACAGTTATTACACGAGTGTGAGTCTCATATAGATCACGGACTGTGTGACAGGTCTGGCCTCCTGTAGGTATGGGCCGTGCGTTAGGGATAACTGCTAATAGAAACTTTGTTTGCTAGAAGACCTAGTAGTATTAGAGGTCCATGGACATAGCCTATTGTAGTACGGTGGTCCCATCCTTGTCCTTATTTGGTTGCAGGATTGGACTACGGTACTAAGAATAGGCTATGAACCAAATTGTGTCATGGATGTGACATGCTTAGAGCATGGGATGGGAAGAACAACAAGTACCGCATTTGGGCTCCTTTGCACTTTCCTTTTATGTAACCCGTACGCTCCGCCGGAGATACGCGGTCATGATGACCCCTATACTACTTGGCGGCCTCTGCCGTTCAAAAGACGACATGCTTTGTAGGCCCCTGATTCTCCGAGAGAGTCATGCCAATCTCATTTATGGCCAGATAGCCCACTTGTTAGAAAGTTGTTCTCAAACTGCATTCACTTAGACAGTTAGGCGACCCATTGGATATTTATTTCAGTACTTTATTGGCGTGCTTCTATGTATCTTGTTATGTCCCTCTGAGGACCTGGTCCCTTTCTAGGTGTAGATGTTCATGAGTATTCGCAGGAGCGCAGATCCGGACTGGTTACTTATATTTTTCGAGGAGGTCTTCTCTTCGAGCCCCGTGATTGTTAGCTGGCATTCTTATATTGTGTTTATTGTATTGTACTTTTTCATTCGAGTTGGTAGTGGATTTGTTTCCATCCAACTATCATCCTTAGATACTTATATTGAGATCTAGTTTCATAGATATTGGTTATTTATTTATTTATTTATATTAATTTTCTGTGGATGAGATTTAGATTATACCCTGTGACTTGTGATAGCTTTATACCACTTGTGGATTGATATTCATATTACAGCGTACGTATGGGTTTGGTTTTCATATATTGGAGTTGCCATATCCATACGGCTGACATGCTTACGTGTCCTAGTCCTACGTATTTTGGGACTGGGGCGTGACACTTTGAGCAACGGTGGTCTTCACCGTCCCAGCAAGAATAATTTTTGTTGTGTCTTATTCTCCTTTTTCTTCTTGGTTTGTTCGGTCTGATTGCAACTGCGTTTTGTAAGAAAAAACGAAGGTAGTTTTCGTTTTATTGTAACTCTGTTTTGTCCGTCTGCAACTGTGATTGCAAGGAAGAACGAAAAGTTTGATTAATTCTGATTCTTTTGTAATTTTGAGAACAAGTTGTAATCATAATCCTTATATAGTTTTTCGTGGAAATCGAAAATAGTCAGAGTGAAAACCTTTGTGCGAATCTCTGATCTAGACTACACGTTTTTTTATTTTTGGTTAAGTTTCGAAAATATATCTCACACACACACATATATATATATATATATATATATATATATATATATATATATATATATATATATATATATATATATATTAACCACCGTTGCATCAGAATCCATAACACCTTGATTAGAACACCGACATGAGATGATTGGTCGCCTAATTTTTCCAACTCTTTGACTAGTAGATTTAACTATAGAGTAACAGGGATTTTGACATTCTAGCTAGAATTAGAATTGCTTTAAGTAAGCACATGTCGATCAATCTAAAAAATAGTAAGCATCAAAGACTCAAGAGGAAAATGTTGGGATCTTGATCACAGGCATTAGGGAATTGATTCCAAGTGTCCGGTTGTTGGTCTCTCTCTAAATAAAGATATATTGTTATCAGTAACACAAAATAATTAAGAATATGCTTTAGAGAGATTAAAATAAGCCAGATAGCACAAGAGAACAAGAAAGGTGGCGAGATTTATTACCAGGATCACTTTGTTGCATGAACAATATGCTTACACTACTTGGATCAAGAGAACTACTAATTAATGAGCAACTTGGAAAATAGTGTGTAAATGGTGAGAGCGAAGTACATTATTTATAGCATAAAGAAGTAGTAGAAGAGTAGAATCCGACTAATTAATGAGAGCTCAAAGGTAGTGATGGTGGAGTTGATAATTTAATGGAATGTCATTGGATAGGAAGTGAAATCATAAGATGTAGATAATTAAGATTGATTTTGTTGGAGTTGGTGGAATTTTTAACTTTTGTGGAAAATATTTCAAAGTATGATTGAGTATTTCTACATATAATTGAAATACATTAATTTATTTGTATTGGATATTCCTAAATATAATAGGAATATCTCAATGTATTTGGATTGAATATTCCTACATATAATAGAAATATGTCAATGGATTTGGATTTAGATTTGGATTTGGATTTGGATTGGATATTCCTATCTATAATAGGAATGCTAGTTGTGGGTTTGAGGCTATATATATGTGTCTCCTGGCCCTAAAATATATCTCTCTCTCTAAAAAAAAATACGAACAAGGAGAAAAAATGAGACAAGAGTGCCATTACAACGTTGGAGAGGAGAAAGAAGGATTGGAGACCGTTTCGAAGAAAGAGACAAGTTTCGGGTATTTCTCGTTGTCTTTCTTCTTCGTGGTTATAATCTATTTTATGTTCCAAAAGAGTTGTGGTGATCCGTTTGGATCGGTGAGAAGTTTGTAAGGAGTCGGTGTATTTCTTATTCCATTAGTGGAGGCTTTTCAAGGTTGGACTCCGATCGTCCCGTAGTTTTTTCCGCAAGGGTTTTTCACGTCAAAAATTTATGTGTCTGCGTTTTGTTTTTGATATTTTTGGGTTTGTGCATTTTGCTCGGTTCTCTCGCAGGTACTCTCTGGTTTGGGGAACAATTTTCGCACTTTCGTTCCCAACAAAGTGGTATCAGAGCCAGGTTCTGAAATTTCAGAAGGGTATCAGGAGTTGACAGGCAAAACATGGAGGAGAGATAGACCCGAAGCCGGTGCGCATGGTAAACCTGAACGGTACCAACTATCATTACTGGAGGAGCAAGATAAAGGATTTGCTATTTGTCAAGAAGCTGCATCTGCCGGTATTTGCTTCTGAGAGGCCCAGTGACAAATTCGAAGATGACTGAAATTTTGAGCATATACAGGTATGTGGGTACATCAGACAGTTTGTTGACGAGAATGTGTACAACCACGTTTCTAGTATTGAGCACGCGAGGACACTGTGTTATAAGATAAAATCTTTGTATGCGAAGAAGACCGGAGTAAATAAATTATTTCTGATCCGGATGATGATGGGTCTGCGGTACAAAAATGAGATGTCTGTTATGGATCACTTGAGTGAGTTCTAGGGCGTAGTTGACCAGCTATCTTCGATGGGAGTCAAGTTTGACGACGAGGTTCAGGGACTGTGGCTGCTGTTTACATTATCAGACTCGTGGGAGACCGTACGAGTATCTATGATCGCTTCTGCTCTGAAAGACGTAGTCAGTCTGGAGTTTGCCAAGAGCGGAATACTGAATGAAGAGATGCGAAGACGTTCTCAGGGCACTTCATCCACATCCCACTCAAAGGCGCTTGTTTTATTGAGTCGCGGAAGGGGTAAAAGCAGGGGTCCAGGCGGTGGTAAAGACAAAAGCAGGGGAAGGTCCAAGGGTCGGTACTATGACTCGGAGTGTTACCATTGTGGTAAGAAGGGCCACATCAAGCGAAACTGTTTTGCTTGGAAGAGATATAAGAATGACGACAAGGGGAAGCAAAGTGAGAACACTACAGCAGCGACCTCGACACATGAAGGCGACGTGATCATTGTAGGTGATGAGGTAGTTATGAACCTCGCCTACGATGACAACTCTTGGCTGGTGGACTCAGGTGTTTCAGCGCACGTATCTCACAACAGGACACTATTAGCTACATACACAACATGCGGCTGTGGAGTGTTGAAGATAGGGAATGGAGATGTGTCGAAGGCGGTTGCTATTGGAAATGTGCATTTGAGGACAAAGACAGGTGCAGTTCTTGTTCTCAAAGATGCCCATGTCCCTGATATCCATTTTAACCTGGTATCTGTTGGAAGGTTGGATGACGAGGATTGGCAGAAAAAATATGGTGTCTTTTCAAAGTCACCCAAGTTCAAGGAAGCCGACGTTGCTCGAGTTGATTCACTCGAATGTCTGTGGTCCTATAAAGGTAAAATCTATTGGTTGTCATGCCCCGATTTCGTGGAATCGATAGTCGTACCCCGGGCGTGACGCTGTGCGTGTCTAGGTTGCGCATCGCACAAGGCCAAGGTATTTTTTTTCATAACGAGCACATATTCAAAGTACGCAGATAATTGAAATACGATATTGAAACATGGAAAAGTTCTCTTTATTGATAATGAACATATTTTACAAACTCTTGAATGAGTCAAATAATTACCGCACGGGCTTACAAAAGTGGACTCAAAATGAGATAGTTGTCATGTACATTACATCCTTTACTAAAACTTCAAAAATAAAGACCTCAGGCGGAACAATCGATTTTCCTCGGAGCTGCATAAGATATGTGTACGAGTTCCTAGGTCTTCAAAATGCTTCTACTAAGGCACGATCAGGGTGCGCCGGTTGGTGGAATGGAATAGGAAGTAGCTTCAGCTCCTCACAGGATCTCCTTGTTGCGGGAAACCTGTTCAACGATGGTCAGTACATCAAAATACACTGGTGAAGGCGAGCTAACCCAACTATACCAAATCACAAGTTGTTTATATGAAGCATGCAAGTTATTTGTGGTATATCTATCTTGCCTTAGTTCATTTTACAAGCAAGCATTGATATAGAAATTTACTGAAGTAAACTTGCCACCGTTCAGTGACTTTTACCTGCCCATCTGAACCACCTGTACAATACTTACCATGACCTTCCCTGCCACGAATATATAGTTATCTTGCACAGTTCAAATATACCAGGGGATCACTAGCATGATGCCATAAAGGACGAGTTATAGTCTTAAGATGGAAGGGTATGCAATGCAGGTGGCGAGCCCCGCTACACGTCGTTTCTGCCGATACAGACGACTATACGGATCGTTCCGTCCGGATCGGATCAAATCGGTCCCAGTGCCCCGACGACCGTTCGTAGGAACCTGAAATCTTGTGCACAAGTTGTCCATGACCAACAGTGTCTAATATAAAGTTATCAATCTATGCAGTTAAGGCAACACGAGCACAAAATACGTAGCAAGGCATTATTCATTTTGCATAGTCTCCCTGATCAGTTTATTGCATAGCAATGTGTGTTCTATACATAGCACAATTTAGAGAAGAAGTATACATTCTTAGTTAAATTTGAAGCAAATGAAGAACATTATAAATAAACTAGCATGCAATAAGACAACCGTTCATAAGTTGATTGACAAGCATAAAGTAGTCCAAGTCTATTGCTTTTTATCTTGACATCTTTTAGTTATTATGGTATCGTTTGATCGAAACAAGCAAGAATATAAGATTTTTAGATGTGAAAACTTGGAAGAAGGGTCAAATGAATTGAATATAGCCACTCACAAGTTGGTTGGAGGAAGAAAAGAAAAGAGGTGCTTCAAGACTCCGCTCGTACGACGTCTACTGCACGATCACTTGCATTGCCACGAACAGCTGATCAATACCTCTTTAACTCGTTCCAAGCTCGGAATGTAAATATAATTCAATGAACAAAAGTAATGAAATCTATTGAAACTGTTCAAGAAAACGCAAATCCAAAAACCAACTCAAAAGTACGAAAGCAACAAGACGACAGCGAAAACTAGGCAAAAAAACTTGCAGCGGAGAGGTCCCTCTTGACTCTGCCGCTAAGTCCATCCTTAGGACACGGTCCACTAAATATGGGAATCAATTTCAAAGAAGCAAATCCATAACAAGGATAAGATCTTGATAAAATCTATCCCGATCGAACGATACAAATTTGTATTTCTTAGCCGCGCTCCCCGAATAGGGGGAACGGGGTACCACACCTAACCAACTAACAAGAAGTTTAGTCCAAGAAACTTAGGAATATAACCTACCACTATGAAACAATGAAGAAAATATTTCCCTCATCTCAGACTCAAGCTTCCAAGTAGATTCTTCGGCCGAATGATTTTGTCAAAGCACGCGCACGAGAGGAACCGAACGACTTCGAAGCAACTTCTCCTTGTAATCCAAGATCTGCACATGATGTTTAATATAAGTCAAGTCTGCCTTCTAGTCCAGTTGATCAAGGTCCACCACATGACTCAGGTCGTACACGTACTTCCTAAGCTGTGAAACGTGAAAGATATCGTTTACTTCAGATAGTGACGGTGACAGGGCAATCTGATATGCGACTGGGACGACTCGCTTTAGTATCTCGTACGGACCGACGAATCTTGGACTTAGCTTCCCCTTGGCTCTAATCTAGTAACTCCTCGCATGGACAAGACTTTAAGAAATACTTGATCGCCTACTGAGAACTCAAGAGTTTTCGATGCGTGTTTGAGTAGCTTTTCTGACGAATCTGTGCTACCTTCAGCCGTTCACAGATCAAGCGGATCTTCTGGATGGTTTGTTCTACAAGTTTCGGGCCAAGAATTTGTCGTTCACCAACTTCATTCCAACAGATCGAGGATCTGCACTTTCGCCTATACAATGCCTTATACGGCGCCATTTGAATGCTGGATTGATAGCTATTATTGTATGCAAACTCGGCTAACGGTAGATGTATGTCCCAACTAGTCTTCTAGTCCAAGGCACAAAGTCGTAGCATATCTTCAAGGATTTGGTTGACCCATTCTGTTTGGCCTTCCGTCTGAGGATGGTAGGAGGAGCTGAACTTTAACTTCATGCCCACTGCTGACTGAAGGCTTTCCCAAAAGCGTGATAAGAATCGTCCATCTTGATCAGAGAAATGGATACGGGCACGCCGTGGAGTCAAACAATCTCTTTGAGGTAGATCTGGGCCAGGCGATCGGTACTCCAAGTAACTTTGATAGGTAGGAAGTGAGCTGACTTGGTGAGTCGATCGATGATGACCCAGACGACATCATTCTCCCGTTGTATCTTCGGCAAACCAATAATAAAATCCATCGTTATATGTTCCCATTTCTACTCCGGTATAGCAAGGTTTTGCATCACTCCATCCGGCTTCTGATGCTCGGCCTTTAACCTCTGATAAGCCATGCATTGCGACACGAACAGCTCCACATCTCTTTTTATGCCGTGCCACCAAAATATTATACGGAGGTCTCGATACATCTTTGTGCTACCCGGATGTGAAGTGTAACTCCCATAGTGGACTTCGGTGAGTATCTCCTTTCTAAGGTTTGCATCGTTAGGAACGCACAATCTTCCATTCACCCGTATTATTCTGTCTGGGCTTACCGCAAAGTCGGTTGCCTTTCCTGCTGAGATAATATTTTTTATCTTTTGTAGGAATAGGTCATCCTTCTGAGTGGACTTAAATTTTTCTAACAAGTCTGGTTCGAGATGCAGCTGAGCCACTTGCGCCACCTTTTTGTATCTGATTTTAAGTGTAATGCCCAAACTTTCAAGATCCCGTCGTAGCCTGTCGTCGATAGCTAAGCTCCTAATGAACACTTTACTCAGCGCATCAGCTACAATGTTACCCTTGCCTGGTGTGTATCTGATCATCAAGTCGAAGTCGCTAAGGAGTTCAAGCCAAAGTCGTTGTCGTAGATTTAAATTCTTCTGAGTATAGAGATATTTTAGACTTTTATGATCCTATAGATCTTGCATGACACACCATAGAGGTGATGCCGCCATAACTTCAGTGCGAACACCACCACTGCGAGCTCCAGGTCATGCATTTGATAGTTCCTTTCGTGAGGCTTCAACTGCCTCGACGCAAAGGATATCAATTTTTTCTCTGCATAATGACACATCCCAAACCCTTTCCTGAGGCGTCGCTATATATCTTAAAGTCATTGGGTTCGTCCGGAAGGGTAAGAATTGGTGCTGGGACAAGTCGCTGCTTTAACTCCATAAATAAAACTTCACATTCGTCCGTCCATGCGAACGTTACTCCCTTCCAAGTGAGATGAGTCATGGCGAGGCGATTCTTGCAAAATCCTTTATAAATATTTTGTAGTAGCCTGCTAGACCAAGAAAACTCCGAATGTCGCTAGCTGACTTAGGCCTTTTCCACTTCACGATGGCTTCTACTTTCTTCGGGTCAACTGAGATGCCCTCTGCGGAAATAACTTACCCAAGGAAGGATATGCTATCCAACCAGAACTTGTACTTGCTTAGCTTCATGTACAACTTATTATCTCAAAGAGTTTGAAGCACCATCCGCAGGTGTCCTGCGTGTTCATCCTTATTCTTCGAGTACACTAAGATGTCGTCTATAAAAACTACCAAATTTTTTTCGAGAAAGGGTCAGAACACACGGATCATCAAATCCATGAAAGCGGTAGGGGCATTCATCAGTCCAAACGACATAACAAAAAACTCATAATGGCCATAACGGGTTTGGAATGCCGACTTCGATATGTCCTCGGGCTTAATCTTCAATTGGTGGTAGCCCGAACGAAGATCAATTTTTGAAAATATCGATGCTCTTTGCAACTGATCAAAGAGGTCGTCTATCCTGGGCAGGGGATACTTGTTTTTAATAGTGACCTTGTTTAGCTTCCGATAGTCGATACAGAGTCACAATATTCCGTCCTTCTTCTTTACGAAGAGTACATGTACGCCCCAAGGAGACACTCTCGGACGAATATACCCATGGTCTAGCAGTTCCTGAAGTTGGCACTTTAACTCCTTTAATTCAGCAGGGGCCATTCTGTACGGGGCTTTGGAAATCGGTTGAGTATTCGAGAATGTATCGATGGTGAACTCGATCTCTCGGTCAGGTGGTATGCTGGATAGTTCGCTCGGAAACACATCAGGGAACTTCGCCACAATGGAAGAAGACTCAATGTTTGCGTAATCCAGCTGCGTGTCCCAAACTGACGCTAAGTATCCCTCACATCCAGAGTGTAGCATCCGGCGAGCAGACATCGCAGAAATTACCATGCAGGCCCTGGACGTATTTGTTATTGGACTACTCGTGTAGCAAAATTTGGCTTCTCCAGGTAGGCAGAAGATGACTCGTTTCCTTGCACATTCGATAGTCACCGAGCTAGCGCTTAGTCAATTCATCTCCAAGATGATGTCGTAATCCCGAACATCTAGGACTAAAACATCTAGTGAGAGTTTCCTTCCTCTAATACAGACGTAACCACCCTGACATACTGAACGGACATGTATTTTTGTGCCTGACGGGGTGCTAACACTAAGGTCTAGATACAATGGTATAATTTCTATATTGTTTTCCTCGACAAAATTCGTGGATATAAAACTATCTGTTGCACCAGAATCAAATAACATACGTGTAAGTATGTTATTGAAAAGCAAAATACCTGACACAACGGTGTCCGATGCCAGGGCTTCTTCCCGTATCATAGTATACACCCGGCCTTGAGCTTGACGACACTCTTGCTGCAGCTCGGCTCGGTTGGCTTGGGGTGCTGAGGCAGGATTTCGATGTTGAGGGTGAAGCTTGGAGAAAAGCGGACAATCTTTAGCTATGTGGCCTTCCCCACTACAGTTGAAGCATAACTTGTTTTTAAGGTGACAGTTGGTGGTGGTGTGCCCTAGTTTCCTACATAAATTATAGTATGGCCCTGGGATCCCTCTTTGTCGAACGCCATTATTTGGATGCTTTGCAGCGTTGTTTCTTTTTTTGTTGCTATGGTGCTTGTGATTGAAAGTATGCACAGTGCCGGCAGCAACTGGAGGATACTGCGGTTCGAGAGAAAGGGCATGGTTGAGAACTTCCCGTATTGTCTGTTACTGAAGAACGACCACGTGCGCATGGATGGCAGGTCGCAGGCCGCCTTTAAATCTTCTGGCATGACTCATCGCATTAGGTAAATATGAGCTTACAAATTTGGCGAGCCGGTTGAATTCGACGGAGTACTGCTTCATGGTCATGTTTCTTTGTCGAAGTTGCATAAACTCGTTCTCCTTCTGCCGGTGTACGGAGAGGGTATGAACTCCTCTTCGAATACGCCAAGGAAGGTAGCCCATGCGATCGTCTCCTCTTCATCATCAACTGGAAGAGATCTTCGATGCACGTCCCACCAATCGTGTGCGTTCAAGCGAAGTTGTAGTTGGGCATACGCAACACGCTTCTGCTCAGGTACCTCTAGCAGTTTGAAGTGATCCTCAAGCTTTGCCAGCCAATCTAGAGCCACGATTGAATATTCAGTCCCCTTAAATGGCGTGTTGCAGACCTTCTTGAAGTCGGCAAAGTCGAAGGTAGTCACATCCTTCTTCTTTGGAGTTTGTGGCATTTCGACTTCAAGCACGGGTTGCTCCACCGGTGGTGTTATTGTTGCCACGGAATGGTTGGAGGCTAAGGTCTGCCCGATCTGTTTCAGGGTATGTACCTGCTTTTATTGGACTGTAAATCGGACTTCTAGATTGCCTTCAAACTTGCTCTGTCATTCTTTCGTGTGCTTCTCGGCTCGTTCATAACGAGCCTCATCCCTCTGTTGGCTAGCCTCAAGCATCCGCATTATTTGCTGAATTGGATCGACATGAGACATGTCTCGCTGACTTCGAGAACTTCCCGATGTACTAGAACTAATTTCTTGGGCTTGTACCTCGCTCGGTGCTAGCGCTGATGCTTGCGCTTGAGTCATTCCTTCAAAAAAAGGTAACTTATATTAGGCTCATAATGTACTATGGACTCATTGTATGGAACGTATCTTATTTTGGACTAACGAGTTCAAGAGTTCGCATAGGGAATAGATCGTTAGAGAGACTTTTCTGACACAAGGTTCAAAGGAACTTGAAGCTGTGCTCTGATACAAATATGTCACGTCCCGATTCCGTGGAATCGGTAGTCGTCCCCCGGGCGTGACGTTGTGCGTGCTTACATTGCGCATCGTACAAGGCCAAGTTTTTTTTTTGCATAACGAGCACATATTCAGAGTACGCAGATAATTGAAATACGATATTGAAACATGGAAAAGTTCTCTTTATTGATAATGTACATCTTTTACAAACTCTTGAAAGAGTCGGATAATTGCCGCACGGGCTTACAAAAGTGGACTCAAATGAGATAGTCGTCATGTACATTACATCCTTTACTAAAACTTTAAAAGAAGAGACCTCAGGTGGAACAATCAATTTTCCTCGGAGCTACATGAGATATGTGTGCGAGCTCCTGGATCTTCAAAATGCTTCTACTAAGGCACGATCAAGGTGCACCGTTTGGTGGACTGGAATTGGAAATAGCTTCAGCTCCTCGCAGGATCTTCTTGGTGCGGGGAACCTATTTCAACGAGGGTCAGTACATCGAAATGTACTGGTGAAGGTGCGCTAACCCAACTATACCAAATCATAAGCTGTTTATATGAAGCATGCAAGTTATTTGTGGTCTATCTATCTTGCCTTATTTTATTTTACAAGCAATCATTGATATGGAAATTTACTGAAGTAAACTTGCCACCATTCAGTGACTTTTACCTGCCCGTTTGAACCACATGTACAACACTTACCATGACCTTCCCTGCCATGAAGACATAGTTAGCTTGCTTTAAATATACAAGGAGATCACTGGCATTATGCCATAAAGGATGAGTTATAGTCTAAAGATGGAAGGGTATGCAACGCAGGTGGCGAGCCCCCGCTATACGTCGTTTCCACCGATACATACGACTATACGGATCATTCTATCCAGATCGGATCGGTCCCAGTGTCCCGACGACTGTCCGTAGGAACCTGAAACCTTGTGCACAAGTTGTCCGTGACCAATGGTGTCTAATATTAAGTTATCAATCTATGCAGTTGAGGCAACACGAGCACAAAACAAGTAGCAATGCATGATTTATTTTTCATAGTCTTCCTGATCAGTTTATTGCATAGCATGGTGTGTTCTATACATAACACAATTTAGAGAAAAAGTATAAATTCTAACTTAAATTTGAAGCAAATATAGAACATTCTAAACAAACTAGCATGCAATAAGGTAACCGTTCATAAGTTGATTTACAAGCATAAAGTAGTCAAATCTATTACTTTTTATCTTGACATCTTTTAGTTATTATGGTATCGTTTGATCGGAACAAGCAAGAATGCAAAATTTTTAGATGTGAAGACTTGGAAGAAGGGTCAACTGAATCGAATATAGCTACTCACAAGTTGGTTGGAGGAAGAAAAGGAAAGAGGTGCTTCAAGACTCCATTCGCACGATGTCTACTGTACGATCACCTGCATTGCCACGAACAACTGATCAATACCTCTTCAACTCTGTAAACGCCCTTACCCAAAATTAGGCCTACTTGGCTTAGATAGAGAGATTAGGGCTAATTAGAATCCAATTAGAAATAGAATACGGCATTTTATTTAATTATACAATATTTATATCACATAGTGCATCTTACCGTTGCTTCGATAATTGGAGCACCTCACTAGCCATTGCCTTCCTACAAATTTTATACCCTTGTCCTAGACATGTCTGTCTTTCATTCTGACCTTTGTGTAACTCATAATTATGCTTTCTTGTGCGTCATTTTAGTCGCACAATATTCGTCGCAGATATTATTATTTAATTCTAATAAATTTGACTTTTGTATCATGGTGCGTTCCAATCGAAATTGGAGACACAATCTTGACCCAATTTATGACAATATTCTATTCTGAGCCTTCTATGTCCATGACACTTATGTTCTACCTATTTTGAATCTCGTGTACTTCTAATTAATTTCAGAACACCATGCGCATTAAATTTAATTAAATTAATCTAATTTTTGTCCTGGTGTAATTTTTTAATTGTTGGGCGTTTTTATGGAAAAGCGCATTTAGGTGTCCACACCATTGGACAATACATGAAGAAACTTATTTTTCCCTTCATGTGAATTTTTTCCATAATTTTCGGAATGTGCAACGCGCAACATCGCCCCCCATTTAAATTCTAGCCTTGTATTTAAATAATACAAATTATAGCCCACCAAACCTCCCCATGACAAGCCAAGGCCTACCCCAAGTTGGATGTTGACCAAGCCCAATCCCTTTAGGTCAAACCAAAAAATTTCGCATGTATAAATATACATAACTTTTCCCTTCCTTTTTTTATTCTTCCTTTTTCCACCAAACCCAAACCCATCCCTAGCCGTCTCCTTTCTCCCGCAGCCGGAGCTCCGGTCACCCCGACCACCCTTGCTGGAGCCACGACCGGAGCAGCCCTCGCCTGACCTCGCCAGAGTATCCTCTCTTCCGCCGAGCCCGGCCAGTCCCCTACCGACTTCTCCCCTTTGAGTCGACCCGCCAGAACTATCTCCTCGACTCTTTCCTCCCCGCTCGACCTCCATCCTTCCTCCCTCCGGTGAACCCGACTCCGCTGGATCCCGACGTCCCCGACCACCTCGACAGCGAGACTTGACAGCCACCGTTTCCGTCAATACCACCACCATCTTCTTCTTCAACCTCCCTCAACTCTGGCCTCATCCCCGGCGTCCCTGAGCTGCTGTGCCGACCTCGACCCTGAGCCGAACCACCCTTATCGTTCTCCTCCTGATCATCCTCCTGCACCAGCACTACCACTGTCCGCCGAGATCCTCCCATCACCCCGGCCAACACCAGCAACACCACCGTCATTACGACCACCACCGCTGCTCACCGTTCCCCGACTCCAGCACAGCCAACACCTCCTCCTCTTCCCTGTCCTCCTTCCTCCTCGGCCGCCTGAGCATGGCCGGAACAGTAAACTCTGGCAGTCCATCATCACCATCATCCATGACCATCATCACCACCATTACCATATCATCATCACCATTGTACTTATCATCATCATCTCTATCATCATCACCATTCATTACCATCATCATTACCAACCCTAATCACCATATCATCATCCACATCATCATCCTCGTCATCACCATCATCCACATCATCATCCTCGTCATCACCATCGTCCACATCATCATCCTCTTTATCACCATCATCCACATCATCATTCTCGTCATCACCATCGTCCATATCATCGTCCTAGTCATCACCATCATCTATATCATCATCCTCGTCATCACCATCATCCGCATCATCACCCTCGTCATCATCATCGTCATCGTTGTACCCGTGCACACATACCGAGGTTCAAACCTGCCCCTCTTCTCTTTTTTATGTAAGCTTGTGTATATGCTATTAGGACATGAGTATTGCTTTATACTGTAGTTCACTTCAGACCCTGAGTAGGTGAACCCAACTCGCATACGTATACATACGTGTGCGGGTATATTATTCATTGGTATATATATTTATATATATATATTTAGTATATGTATTCAATGGGTATGCATATAAATTATTGGTTATATTATTATTTAATTATATGGATATATATTTAATTGAATGCTAAATAATAGTTGTGATTATATATGTAACTATATTGTACGACCCTAGGACATTGTGGACTGTCCCGTATTTACCTTGACCATGTTGACCTTGTGAATTGTCTGCCTTGTGTACACCGACGTACTGGCTAGACAAGTGTTAGTTGACTGTCTGATTTTGATATAGCATTTAATATAAGACACACGCGTAATTAAACGCATAATTTACCATGTTAGTTGACCCGTGTCACCCATAGCGTGCCCTCTGAGTCTAGTATATTTTTGGTTATGTGTGTGCTAGTGTAATGACTAATATTGTATTGTATTATAATATATGTATAGAGGACCGATTGGATTTATCTGCGTGACTTCAGGAGCAGATTATTGGTACAACACAGCTTTTTTGCCAGGCAAGTATTCCTTACCTTGTTGTACTATTTAAATTATGTATTATTAGTTGCATATTTATTGTTTTAATAATATATAACTATGTGCATCCGAGAAAGACTCGGGTGCAGTCAACGAAGGCGTTGACATTAGGACTTGTGTCTGACCTAGTGTCTAGTAGACCCACCTAAAGTTATGGAGTTATCGGTATGACTCCCCCGGCCTTGACATATTTCTTACACGTGTTGTGAGTCTCATGTAGGGCACGGACTTGCGTATTCGGCTGGCCACCTGTATGCATAGGTCGTGCAACGGATAGGGCATAATTGCTAATAGTGATGCATGTTAGAAGACTTAGCATATATTAGTAGTCAGAGCATAGACTATTGTAGTACGGTGGTCCAATCATTGTCCTTGTTTGGTTGTAAGGTTGGGCTATTGTTCTAACGATAGACTATGAGCCAGAGTTACGACTTCGATACTGGTACCCTGTCTCGGTGTAGTAGCTAAGCGTGTTGTGGATACAACATGCATAGATCATTGGGCGGGAAGAACGACTAGTAGGCGTATGGGATACCCACCTTCTTTATTCAGATATCGCATTCTTTGGAGCGATACGGACGCATATATATTGCAGATACCTCATTCTTCGGAATGATGGACGTTACAAATACCACGTTCCTTAGAGTGTTGGACGTTACTTGGTGATTTTGCAGATACCACACTCTAGAGAACGTTGGACGTTATGCCTACGCCTACCTATACGTACCAAAGTTGTCCTCAAATTGCATTCACTTAGATGGTTAGCGCACCCCTTTTATTTATTCAGTATTTACTTTATGGCATTCTTCTATGTATCTTGTTATGTCCCTCTGAGGACCTGGTCCCTTTCCAGGAGTAGATGTTCATGAGTATTCGCAGGAGCGCAGATCCGGACTGGTTGCTTACATTCCGAGGAGGCTTCTCTTCGAGTCTCAGTAGTTGATAGTTGTTGTACTTATATGGTATTTGTCTTATTTATTCTATATTCTAATTCGGCAGTGGATTTATTTCCATCCAATTTTCATCTTTAGATACTTTATATTGAGATTTAGTTACATAGATATGGGCTATTCATTTATATTTAATTTCTGTGGATGAGATTTAGCTATGCCCTTTGACTTGTGATAGTTTTTTTTACCACTTATGAATTATTGTTCATAATACAGCGTACGTATGTGTTATGGTTTCCATATATTGGAGTTACCATATACATGCGGCTGGTATGCTTACGTGTCCTAGTCCTATATATTTTTGGGACTGGGGTATAACATATTTTTAGTGGTGGCCCATGCAGGTCGAGAGCATATTATCTCGGTTACATTACTGTACCGAGCAAGCCTGCAAATAGGATTAGAGTATAGGATCTCATCCACATTTGACTATGACTCATCTTCCTTCCAATCCATTCCATTTGAATAAATGCATCATGTTTGATTCATGTGCTTCCCTATTAGTTTCTTGAGTATAGCCTTCTCTTAGAATATAAAAACCCTTGTTGCTAGGATGATAATTAGGATAACACACCTATTAAGAATACAACTAGAGTATAGACACATCACTAAGTTTAGAATACTTAATGATCCCTAACGTCCCTTACCTATAGGTTGATTTACCATCACCCTTGATATATTTAGGAATGGCTTGAGAGTAGTATAAAAACTACTAGGATTAGTTTAAAATTTGACCATAATGTTTGACCCTAGTATTGAGGAACCAATATAAATTCAAGGCTAAATATTAGGACTAACCTAGCTTTTCATGGTGAGATAGTACTAGAGAACTACAACCTTAGCTTCTTGTCTTATAGTAGCCAAACAATACCTTAGGAAGCCAAGAGGAATGAATATAATATTATCCTCGATCATACCTCGAACATAGAGATTAGCATGCCACATTCCCCTTAGAAAACCATGATATTATCTAGAGTTCCTCTATTTTAATTTCATATCTTGTTCCTTTGCAACCTTGACACTCGCTATTTGTGCGACGCCTAATTATGTTCTTCTCTTTTTTTGACTCGTGCCACCTAACCCTTCTGATTATAAGCTAAGTGATGTTCCTTTATGTTAAGATATATATAGTTGCTAGGATTATAGTGGTAATGTTAAATTTTGAAACTATGTGCCTTGTAGTTAGAACCTGATAGTTGAGTTGTTCAGTTAGATTGTGATGATTATCCGCTAGTTGTATATTACGTAATTTGTACCCCCACCTCGATACGAGTTATGTCCTCTTTTTCCTGAAGGCCAGTAACTTTTTCATTCTTACTATTGACACTTTTGTTCTATAATCACTATGATTAAGACTTAAGATAGACATTACCTATATAATGCAATAGGATACCCAAATAAGTACCAAGACCTTTCTCGTAAACCCTAACAGGAGTTTCTACTTAATCTTTAAGATAGTACAATATTAGTTTATTATTTTAAAGTTGGGTAGTATGCCTCACAACATAGTATCACATAGTCCTCGGGACCCATTAATGAAGTGTAACTGAATGACATAAACTGTAGACTTGCATAAGAAGATAATGTTTATTCAGACTGTAGAACTTAGAGGCCCATACCCCTGTAGACTTGCATAAGAAGATAATGTTTATTCAGACTGTAGAACTTAGAGGCCCATACCCCTATTTGGTCGACTAGAGACTTAGATAAGGAGTTAGTATGACAACTGTAGAGATTGTAGAGTCTTATTTTCTTTTTTTTCTTTTTCTTTTTTGTGAACTTGAATTATTTGTACCTCCTTTCATCATAATCCAGCGTATTTATGTTTTCTAAACTACCGTGACTTATATTGCTATTATAGCCTAGTTTTGCAAGCTTACTCTTCTATCGAGCTTGATCATGATATACGTATTATTGGGTCGACACACTAATATATTTCAGAACCAGTGTATTACGGTCTGATCAACCATAGTGCGCTTGGTTCGCCCTTCGCATAACTACTTTACATGGATTGAGATATATAGTGATTAGTAGACGAATGTACTTGCCCTCTAGATATGTTTGAGCATATCGTATCAGTTACATAACTATACTAATATGAGCATGCGAATAAGAATTTACCAAATAGAATTTTAATCCACAACTGCCTTGACAATTCCCATTTGATTTCTTTAAACGCCTTGAACCCCATACTTCTATTCTACTACCTTCCCCTTGGACTCTTTATTATTGTTTTCTGTCTTCCCCTATTTCGGAAAGATGAACCTCGTGCTTAGTATAAGCTTGATATACAAATAGTATTAGATATACCCCATAAGCCAATCACATTACTTGATGATTATTTTTTGTAAATAAGGGCATATCATATGTTATATATTGGTGTTAAAGTTTTGAGGATTTAATAACATGATTAAATAATTTGAGGAATATCTCCTTAAATGTATAGGCTTATGTGATAGATGGGTAAATTCTAAGTTGGATAGAAATTGCATTGTTAACTTGCGATGAAAAACTTCTAGATTATGATCAAGTAAGATTAGATTAGGAGATTCAAGCCATTTTAATTTTGAGAAAATTTAAAAGAAGGATTAAGATGATGATGATTTAATAAATTTTAAAATTTTGGATATGGCGAACCAAATATTTATAATTTGAGCAGAATTTAAATTTTGAGAATTGGAGGTTGAATCATCGATTTAAATCTTGGGGAAAATAAATAGAACTCTAAATATGAACATGGTCGGATTGAATTCCAAATTTGATCACTGAATTAAAAGAAATTTTGATTGTTGGATTACCTATTTGAAATATTGAGGATGTAAATTGAAAGTAAGATTTGAAGAGTACGGAATTCACAAGTTAAAAATAGAAATAATATTTGATTGGAATTATTTTCCAGAGGAGATTATGATAGTTGAAAATTATAATATAAATTATGATGTGGGATGTCATATAGATTTGAATTAGATTTGGATATGGATTATTTAATTTGAAAATCGAGAAGATAGCACGATGTGTTGAAGTTCGATCTAAACAATGGTTAATTTAATTTAAAAGTGATTGCGATAGAATTGAATAGGTTTAAATTTTTTGGAGAGATTGCAATTAACTTGCCTTATGTACGAATGTGAAGGAATTATCCAATTATGCCTTATTTTTAATTTTGAGGACGAAATTATTTTTTTAAGTTGGGTAGATTATAAACTCTCTCACACAAAATTAGGCCTACTTGGCTTAGATAGAGAGATTAGGGCTAATTAGAATCCATTAGAAATAGAACACGGTATTTTATTTAATTATACAATATTTATATCATATAGTGCACCTTACCGTTGCTTCGATAATTGGAGCACTTCACTAGTCATTGCCTTCCTACAAATTTCAAATCATTGTCCTAGACATGCCCGTCTTTCATTCTGACCTTTGTGTAACTCATAATTATGCTTTCTTGTACGTTATTTTAGTCGCACAATATTCGTCGCAGACGTTATTATTTAATTCTAATAAATTTGACTTTTGTATCGTTGTGCGTTCCAATCAAAATTGGAGACACAATCTTGACCCGTTTCGTGCAACCCAATTTATGATAATATTCTATTCTGAGCCTTCTATGTCCATGACACTTGTGTTTTACCTATTTTTAATCCCGTGTACTTCTAATTAATTCCAGAACACCATGCGCATTAAATTTAATTAAATTAATCTAATTTTCGTCCTGGTGCAATTTTCCAATTGTTGGGCATTTTTATGTAAGCGCGCATTTAGGTGTCCACACCATTGGACAATATATGAAGAAATTTATTTTTTTCTTCATGTGAATTTTCTCTATAAATTTTCAGAATGTGCAACGCGCAACATCGCCCCCTATTTAAATTCTAGCCTTGCATTTAAATAATGCAAATTATAGCCCACCAAACCTCCCCATGACAAGCCAAGGCCCACCCCAAGTTGGATGTTGACCAAGCCCAATCCCTTTAGGTCAAACCCAAAAATTCTGAATATATAAATATACATAACTTTTCCCTTCTTTTCTTTATTCTTCCTTTTTCCACCAAACCCAAACCCATCCATAGCCGTCTCCTTCCTCCCGTAGCCAGAGCTCTAGTCACCCCGACCACCCTTGTCGAAGCCACGACCGGAGCAGCCCTCGCCTGACCTCGCCGGAGTAGCCTCTCTTTCGTCGAGCCCGGCCAGTCCCCCACCGACTTCTCCCCGCTGAGTCGACCCGCCTGAACCATCTCCTCGACTCTTTCCTCCCCGCTCGACCTCCGTCCTCTCCTCCCTCCGGTGAACCCGACTCCGCCGGATCCCGACGTCCCCGACCACCTCGACAGCGAGACCTGACAGCCACCGTTCCCGTCAATACCACCACCATCTTCTTCTTCAACCTCCATCAACTCCGGCCTCATCCCCGGCGTCCCTGAGCCGCCGTGCCGACCTCGACCCTGAGCCGAACCACCCTCGTCGTTCTTCTCCTGATCTTTCTCCTGCACCAGCACCACTACTGTCCGCCGGGATCCTCCCATCACCCCGGCCAACACCAGCAACACCACCGTCATCACGACCACCACCGCTGCTCACCGTTCCCCGACTCCAGCACAACCAACACCTCCTCCTCTTCCCTGTCCTCCTTCCTCCCTGCTCCTCCTCGGCCGCCTGAGCATGGCCGGAACAGTAAACTCTGGCAGCCCATCATCACCATCATCCATGACCATCATCACCACCATTACCATATCATCATCACCATTGTACTTATCATCATCATCCCAATCATCATCACCATTCATTACCATCATCATCACTAACCCTAATCACCAAATCATCATCCTCGTCATCACCATCATCACCATCATCATCCTCGTCATCACCATCATCCACATCATCATCCTCATCATCACCATCATCTACATCATCATCCTCGTCATCACTATCGTCCTAGTCATCACCATCATCCATATCATCATCCTCATCATCACCATCATCCGCATCATCACCCTCGTCGTCATCGTCGTCATCATCATCATCGTCGTGCCCGTGCGCGCACACCGGGTTCAAACCTGCCCCTCTTCTCCTTTTTATGTAAGCTTGTGTATATGCTATTAGGAAATGAGTATTGCTTTATACTGTAGTTGACTTTAGACCCTGAGTTGGTGAACCCAACTCGCATACGTATACGTACGTGTGCAGGTATATTATTTATTGGTATATATATTTAGTATATGTATTCAATGGGTGTAAATTATTGGTTATATTATTATATAATTATATGGATATATATGTAATTAAATGCTAAATAATAGTTGTGACTATATATGTAACTATATTGTACGACCCTAGGATACTGTGGACTGTCCCGTATTTACCTTGACCATATTGACCCCAAGAACTTGTGAATTGTCTGCCTTGTGTACACCGACGTACTGGCTAGACAAGTGTTAGTTAACTGTCTGCTTTTGATATAGCATTTAATATAGGACACCGGCGTAATTAAACGCACAATTTACTATGTTAGTTGACCCGTGTCACCCCTAGCGTGCCCTCTGAGTCCAAATGTATTTTTGTTTATGTGCATGATAGTGTAATGACTAATGTTATATTGTATTGTATTGTATTATATTGTATTGTATTGTATTATATGTATAGAGGACCGATTGGATTTATCTGCGCGACTTCAGGGGTAGATTATTAGTACTACGCAGCTTTCTTGCCAGGCAAGTATACCTTGCCTTGTTGTACTGTTTAAATTTTATATTATTAGTTCCATATTTATTATTTTAATAATATATAATTGTGCGCGTCCAAGAAAGACTCGGGTGCAGTCAACGAAGGCGTTGACGTTAGGACTTGTGTCTGACCTAGTGTCTAGTAGACCCACCTAAAATTATGGAGTTATCGGTATGACTCCCCCGGTCTTGACACATTTCTTACACGTGTTGTGAGTCTCATGTAGGGCATGGACTTGCGTATTCGGCTGGCCACCTGTACGCGTAGGTTATGCGACGGATAGGGTATAACTGCTAATAGTGATGCATGTTAGAAGACTTAACAGTTATTAGTAGTCGGAGCATAGACTATTGTAGTACGGTGGTCCAATCCTTGTCCTTGTTTGGTTGTAAGGTTGGGCTATTGTTCTAACGATAGACTATGAGCCAGAGTTATGATGCCGATACTGGTGCCCCATCTCGGCATAGTAGCTAAGCGTGTTGTCGATACAATATGCATAGATTATTGGGCGGGGAGGACGACTAGTAGGCGTATGGGACACCCACCTCTTTTATTCAGATACCGCATTCTTCGGAGCGATACGAACGTATATATATATTGCAAATACCTCATTCTTCGGAATGATGGATGTTACAGATACCACGTTCTTTAGAGTGTTGGACGTTACTTGGTGATTTTACAGATACCACACTCTAGAGAACGTTGGACGTTATGCCTATGCCTACCCATACGTACCAAAGTTGTCCTCAAATTGCATTCACTTAGATGGTTAGCGCACCCCTTTTATTTATTCAGTATTTACTTTATGGCATGCTTCTATGTATCTTGTTATGTCCCTCTGAGGACCCGGTCCCTTTCCAGGAGTAGATGTTCATGAGTATTCGCAGGAGCGTAGATCCGGACTGGTTACTTACATTCCGAGGAGGTCTTCTCTTCGAGTCTCAGTGGTTGATAGTTATTGTACTTATATGGTATTTGTCTTGTTTATTCTATATTCTAATTCGACAGTGGATTTGTTTCCATCCGACTGTCATCTTTAGATACTTTATATTGAGATTTAGTTACATAGATATGGGTTATTCATTTATATTTGATTTTTGTGGATGAGATTTAGCTATGCCCTTTGACTTATGATAGTTTTTTTACCACTTATGAATTATTGTTCATGATACATCGTACATATGTGTTATGATTTCCATATATTGGAGTTACCATATACATGCGGCTGGCATACTTACGTGTCCTAGTCCTACGTATTTTTGGGACTGGGCGTGACAAACTCTTTCCAAGCTCAGAATGGAAATACAATTCAACGAACGAAAGTAATGAATTCCATCAAAACCGTTCAACGTAAATCCAAAAACCAACTCAAAAGCACGAAAGCAACAAGGCGACAGCGAAAACTAGGCAAAAAAAATTTGCAATGGAGAGGTCCCTCTTGACTCTGACGCTAAGTCCATTCTTGGGGCACGGTCCACTAAATATGGGAATCGATTCCGAAGAAGCAAATCCATAATGAGGATAAGATCTTGATTCAATCTATCCCGATCGAACGATATCGATTTGTATATTTTAGCCGCGCTCCCCGAATAGGAGGAACGGGGCACCACATTGGTGGTGCTTCTTAATTTATAACATTTATTAATGACTGTTCCAGGAAGGTTTGGGTCTATACCTTAAAGACCAAGGATCAGATGCTACCCACTTTTAAAGTGTTTCAGGCCTCTGTTGAAACGGAGACGGGCAAGAAGTTGCTTTGTGTTCGATCGGACAATGGCGTCGAGTATATTGGTCCCTTTGATGCTTATTGCAGAGAACAAGGGATACGACACCAGAAGACTCCACAAAAGATACTGCAGCTCAACAGTGTAGTGGAGCAGATGAACAGGACGCTAGTAGAGAGGGTGCGGTATTTGCTGTCAGAAACAAACTTGCCAGGCAGCTATTGGAGTGAGGCACTTTACACAGCTTCTTATGTTATTAATTTATCTCCCAATGCTCGTTTAAAGGGTGATGTGCCTGACAAAGTATGGTACGACAAAGAGCCATCATACAATCACCTGCGAGTGTTTGGTTGTAAGGCCTTAGTGCATTTATCGAAGGACAAGAGATCCAAAATTGAGCCAAAGATGAGGCGGTACATCTTTGTCAGCTACGGTCGGGATGAGTTTGGTTATAGACTTTACGATCTAGTGGGAAGAAAGCTCTACAGAAGCAGGGACGTGGTATTCGTCGAGTCAGACCATGACCAACACTCAGGATTTCGAGATGCCTTCTGAGGCTGAGGAATTGCCTGAGTTAGAGTCATTTTGTTTCGAGCAGTTTCCAGAGGACATCGCAGAGGATCCAGTTATGGGAGAGCCAGTACATGGAGTTTCTCCCAACCTTGATCATCAGTCTGTTGATGGTGGTCATGGTGACCCTCAGAAGGATGAGCATGCCGAGGAGGAAGTTTCTGGAGGGGAGAAGACTGTAGATATACAACCAGCACCAGTGGTTTCGTTGAGGAGGAGCGATAGAGAGAGTCGACCATCTACGAGATACTCACCGGGTAAGTATGTGCTACTGACTGATGGAGGAGAACCCAAAAGTTTCGCAGAGGCTATGGAAGACGAACACATGCAGGAGTGGATGGAGGCTATGCAAGAGGAGATGAGTTCCTTGGAGGCAAACTCTACTTATGATCTGGTGCGGTTGCCAAAGGACAAGAAGGCTTTGAAGAATCGATGGGTGTTTAGAGTGAAGCAGACAGATGATGCTACCCGCCCTCGGTACAAAACGAGGCTAGTAGTTAAAGGCTACGGTCAGCGAAAAGGCGTAGATTATGATGAGATTTTTTTGTCAGTCGTCAATCAGTCTTCTATACGTGTGGTGCTAGCATTGGCAGCCAGTTTTGACTTGGAGGTCGAGCAAATGGACGTAAAGACAATATTCCTCCACGGTGATCTTGAGGAGGAGTTGTACATGGAGCAGCCAGAGGGATTCTGTGAGAAGGGCAAGTCATATTTGGTCTGCCGGTTGAGAAAGAGCTTTTATGCTCTGAAACAGGCTCCGAGGCAGTGGTACAGGAAGTTTGAGTCATTTATGGACGTGCATGGCTAAGTACGAACGACGTCGGATCATTGTCTTTTTGTGAGGTAATTCGCTGAGGATGATTTCATTATTTTGTTGCTTTATGTTGATGACATATTATTGGTGGGTCGGAATGCCACCAGGATAGCAGAGTTGAAGCGCCAACTGGGCACGATCTTCTCTATGAAGGATTTGGGCGCAGCAAAGACTATTCTTGGGATGTAGATCAGCCGAGAGAGAGAGAGTCCAAGATGGTACACTTGTCCCAAAAGAAGTACATTCACCGGATACTTCAGCGTTTCGGGATAGACGGATCGAAGAAAGTGAGTAACCCCCTTGCGGCTCACTTTAAGTTCACTGAGGAGCAGTCCCCATCTACCGAGGACGAGAAGGAAGATATGGAGCGAGTTCTATATGCCTCAGCCGTGGGGAGTCTTATGTATGCTATGGTATGTACGAGGTCAGACATTGCTCACGCAGTCGGCACATTTAGCAGGTACACTTCTAATCCTAGAAGGGTACATTGGAGTGGGGTCAAGTGGATTCTACGATATCTTCAGGGTACTGCCGATTGGAGACTTTTATTTGGTGGTGACGAGCCGAAGCTGGTTGGATATACCAACGCTGATATGGCTGAAGATGTAGAGACGAGGCGATCGACTTCGGGCTATGTGATGATGCTTGCTGGTGGAGCAGTATCGTGGCAGTCCCGTTTACAGAAGTGTGCTGCCTTGTCGACGACAGAGGCATAATACATTACGGCGACGGAGGCTTACAAGGAGTTGATGTGGATGAAGAAGCTGCTGCAGAAAATTGGACTAAAGCATGAGCAGTATCCTTTGCTTTGCGATAGTCAAAGTGTTATTCACCTTGTGAAGAACCAGACATTTTATAGCCAGTCCAAGCACATTGATATCTGGTATCATTGGATACGGTATGTGGTTGACAAGAATTAAAACGGTGCTTGGAAGGTTCATACAGATGACAACGGAGCAGATATGTTCACAAAGGTTCTACCAAGGGAAAAGTTTGAGTACTGCAGGTGGATCGTCGGGATGACGACCCCCTCCACATAGTTGTGAAGTGGGAGATTTGTTAGAGTGGGTGGGGTTCCCAACCTATGTGAAAAATATCCCGGAGTAGGATTGAGTATTTCTACATATAATAGGAATACCTCAATTTATTTGGATTGGATATTCCTAAATATAATAGGAATATCTCAATGGATTTGGATTGGATATTACTACATATAATAGGAATATGTCAATGGATTTGGGTTTGGATTGGATATTCCTATCTATAATAGGAATGCTAGTTGTGGGTTTGAGGCTATATATAAGTGTCTCCTGGCCCTAAAATATATCTCTCTCTAAAAAAAAAATATAACAACAAGGAGAGAAAAGGAGGCAAGAGTGCATTTGCAACGTTGGAGAGGAGAAAGAAGAATTGTAGGCCGTTTCGAAGAAGGAGATCAGTTTCGGGTATTTCTCGTTGTCTTTTTTTTTCGTGGTTATAATCTATTTTCTGTTCCAAAAGAGTTGTGGTAATCCGTTTGGATCGGTGAGAAGTTTGTAAGGAGTCGGTGTATTTCTTATTCCATTAGTGGAGGCTTTTCAGGGTTGGACTTCGATCGTCCCGTGGTTTTTCTCATAAGGATTTTCCACGTCAAAAATCTTTGTGTCTGCGATTTGTGTTTGTCGTTTTTTGGTTTGTGCATTTTGCTCGGTTCTCTCGTAGGTACTCTTTGGTTTGGGAAACGATTTTCGCACTTTCGTTCACAACATGTTCATAGCTTAAATGAGATTTTTTTTTTTTAAGACATGTAGGTCAAGTCCAATATCACACCGTCAACTCTGGTTCAGATCACACTAAATTTACAACAATAAGTGCCATCAAAAGTCATGACCATTTTGACATCTTTACTCTCCTATACGATATTTGTTTGCACAAGAAACAAATCAGCATTTCCATCATCACAATGACGTTCTACCGGTACTGAACAAGCATTTGAGCATCTTTCCTGTTAGATTAGTGCAAATAACAGTACTATGTTACATCAAAGGAATGGAAAGAACAATAAAAAGATTTGGTATATGGAATCAATTCATGTAGTCCCAATCACATAATCAAATTCTCACAATTAGAAGCGCGTAATCAAGGGAATATAAGGTTAAAAGAAGAGCCCAAAATGAATGTAACCCACCTTATGATAAAAAAAGAATATATGATTCATCTTATTTGAGAACAAATATCAAGAACTTTTCATTCTACAAGCCGAAAAAGGCCTAAAATAACGGTGGGGAAATAGCATAGATACAACTAGAACACTTATTTTTCCTCCATTTAGTACATATGATAATTTATTTATAAACCTTTTCTTCTTCAACTCATTCCATTTCTATTTATGAAGACATTATCACTTTGATCTCAACCATGGCTGATCATATCAAGGTGATGATAAATGATATACAAACTATTGTAGCTTTTGTATCTGCGTGTTTATTTCCAGCTTGCTGAGCCATTCGATACTGTTCTGCTGATTCGTGCTCATATCGTAGCTCGTTCCATGAACCAGCCACTCCAACATGCACCGGCAGATGCACAGAGGCTCACTGAGCCATTTGGTACTGTTTGATGATTAGCTGTGCATATAGTAACTCATTCCATGAATCAGGCACTCCAGGAAGACACCAGTGGCTGCAGTCTTGGAATCTCTCAGGGTCTTTCCTTTCTTCCTCGGTCAGGTTCTGCTTTCTGTACACAGAAGGGTGGGCATCCTTCCTATAATCGGTCATTCTAGTAATGTTCAAATACGAGACCGGGGTCTTCATCCCCTTGATCACCGACTCCAGAACACTCATTTTTGGGGGATACGATGAAAGATACGTCTCGTTCTTGATGGGCTCTGTCTCCCTGTCGCACGCTCCTCCAGAATTCCATTGCCCTCCACTGACAACAAACAAATAGTTCTCTTTAGTTTCATCATGGGATCAATTTTGATCACTTGATTCTATGGAGGTATATAAATGGATAACAAAGAAGAGTAATTTTACATAGGAAACTACTTTGATTTGCAGGGAGTTTCAAGAATCAAACAAAAATAAACGGGTAAAATATTCTTCAATGTTCTGAATAGGTTTTCATTTTTGCTTTTCTATTGTCTGTTTCGGATAAAAAACTTCCAAGTTAGATGTATCATCATGTCACAAATTTTTGAATTTAGTCAGAAAAAGATGAGTTTTTTTTTGGGGTTATTTACTCTAACCTATCCTATGTTTTCGGTTTATTAAACAGACCTCCCTTATTTTGAATATAATTACACTAACCTTCCCTATGTTTTATGTTTATTACATGGATCTTTCCTAATGTTTTATGTTTTCGTAAAGGATTATTACACTAACCATCCTTACAACATTAAGGAGAGGAGAGGGGAGGTCCGTTTAATAAAATGAAAACATAGGAGAGGTTAGTGTAAATAATCCTTCTTCTTCTTCTTTTCTTCTTTTTCCTCCATTAAAAAAGCTAGGTTTCAAGGCTGGTTATTGGCAGAAGCAGGCACATTTCATGCACGCATTACCTACTACTGTGAATGACAGGAGAATGTGTTAACTACCTGAAATGAGAAGCGGAGTAACCCCTGAAGAAGACTAAACTATTCTTTGGGTTCACATTTGTATCCACCCATTTTGCCCATGTGTTCAGAGCCTTATGGAATGCATCGACTACATTCAACTCATTATAGACTCTATTTCCTTCTTGATAGTAGTCTTTCCTGCATCAACAATTTCCAAACTCGGCTGCAATCTCAATGAAGAAAATTACAATTACATAGTTCATAACTAGTATAAATCTCACGTACCCTTTCGAAGTCTTCTCATGTGTCCACCAATGCCCTGTGTTGAAGATGATGACATGTGCATCCTTGTAATTAGAAGACGATCTCTCGATTAAATCAAGACGAAGGGTCTCCTTCGTAGCATTTCCATTGTGCATCTCCCACTCTTGAACAAGGAATGGGGAGCGGAAGAACTCCACAGTAGCACCATAATCCTAACACATTGGATGGCACTAAAATTAATACAATGACGAAAAAGAATGAGAAAACTTGCAAAAGAGAAACCTACCTTAAATAGGAAAGAGTAGGATCCCTCTGTTCTAAATTCGTGCTTTCCGGAAGCCTCGAAAACATTCTTTTTGTCCTTGACAGAGTTCTTCAAGACGCAAACGAGAGACTCCCACATGTTCCTATTGAGCGAATCGCCAACAAAAACCAGGCGCTTGTTCCTCAGCCTCTCCAACATATCTGTTGCGTTCAATCTACAAACCAGATTAAACAACACGTACATACATCAGCACAAGAAGAATTACAACAATTTCATCACATCAATCAAAAATCGAATTTAAGTGGACAACATGAAATTAGCCACAGATAGCTCAACACATAAAAAGAACTATACAAAGCTTCTCATCTAGAAGAATCAATTAGAATTATCCTCACATTCAAGCCTAAAAGAAATTTAGCCAACTAGGTGTATGAATACTGATTAAGAAAATGCATTAATCCACATTCTAGAAATATATTACCATGGCTACTGCAATTTGCACAGATAATATATAAATCAAACCAAAGAAGTAGTGCAAGAATCTCACCTAGGGATGTTGCATCCATCCGGCTTCCACCGGAGCTTCTGATAAGTGCGATCGGGCCTACCATTCATATAACAATCAAATGGCTCATCTATATGAGGGCAAGAACCCTCCTTGTAGAGTGGGTAAGAGTCATCCCTCTCCCAATGCCCTTGAAATATATCACAACCCACCATATCCTCAATCCATTTCTCCTTGCCATTACTGGAAGCCGCCGGTGTTGCAGAACTGTCTGATTTCTTTCCTTTGTCATTACTCGAAGAGGATGGTGACCCTGAACTTTCCGAATTTTCACCATTGCCACTAATGGAAGGCACCAGTGTCGGTGAACTATTTGATTTCTTGCCATTCCCCTTACTGGAAGAAGACGGTGACGCTGAACTATTCGAATTCTTGCCATTTCCATTACTGGAAGAAACAGGTGGGGCTGAACTATCCGATTTCTTGCCATTGTCATTACTGGAAGATGCCGGTGTTGCTGAACTATCCGATTCTTTGCTATCTCCATTACTCGAAGACGGTGGCGACCCTGAACTTCCCAAATTTTCACCATTGCCACTACTGGAAGGCACCAGTGTCGGTGAACTATCTGATTTCTTGCCATTTCCATTACTGGAAGAAGCAGATGACGCTGAACTGTCCGATTTCTTGCTACTGCCATCACTGGAAGATGCCGGTGTCGCTGAACTATATGACTTCTTGCCATTGTCACTACTGGAAGATGCCGGTGTCGCCGAACTATCCGCTTCCTTGCTATTTCCATTACTGGAAGACGCCGACGTCGCCGAACTATCCGATTTCTTGCCATCGCCATTACCGGAAGTTGCGGCAGAGCTATTTTCTGTTACTGATGAATTCGTAGCCTTGGTTCCTTCAGCATTTCCCTGAAGCCCACTGCCACTTCCACTCCGGTCCTTCGCCTTCAAGCTCTCGCCATTTTTGAGATCCCCGCTTTCTTTGGTTGGAACTCCGGTCCCACCACCTTTCTGAACCCCAGCTCCCGCTTCAGTCTGGTTCTTCACCGAAGCTACATTCTTTTTCGAACCAGCCTCAGCCTCAGCCTCGCTCCCTTTCACAGAACTTCCCGGAACTCCACCCCCAGTCCGATTTCCTCCCGACCCACTTCCAAAAATCCGATCTTTAGAAGACCCATCCCCACTTCCGACCTTCCCGACTACGCCAGTTCCGTTTCCGGCCGACCCACTTCCCAAGATCGCGCTTTTAGAAGGCCCGCCGCCTCCTCCGGGCGGATATCCGGCGGGGACCGGAGCTGCTCCGGTGGAGTTGGGGAAGAGTTGGAAGAAGAGGGAGGAGACCTGGGACTTGTAGGGAGCTATGGACTTGGAGAAGGAGGAGGTGGAGGAGGAGGTGAAGAGGTTGTTGAACCAGGGGGAGGAGGTGCTGGTGCTGGTGGAGGGGTTGAAGGCGAGGAAGGCGGTGCAGGCGACGAAGGCGAAGAGGAAGCCGTAGGCGAACACTCTGGTTCTCCGACGAGGGGACTTGGCGATGGAAACCAGAGCCTTGAGGTCGGACGAGTCGACGGTGGCGCTCCTCTTCATTTTGGAGAGAGAGAGAGAGAGAGAGAGCGTGTGTGTGTGAGGAAGATGACGAGTGTCTCGGTGCGTATATCATGTGCTGGGGAACTCTGCTTTGCCTTTCCCTCGTGACAAACGGAACTGGGCGCGAAGTAGCCGTTATTTTCGGATTTGGCCCTGGGTTTGTTCTGCTTTGTAATTTTTATAAAGTAACACAAACCAATTTGCTTTCAAAATTTGTTTCTGATTTTTTTTTTTTTGGTTACTTGATTTTTTTTTTGTACCGAACCGAACCAGAGCTCAATATTATTTCAAGAATTTGAATAACAAATAAGAATTTGAGATTGGCTTGTTTTGATGTGGTCATTGACAACAAACGTATAAAAATCAATAAAAATATAACAATTAGAGTACAATATTTTACATATTTTTTCTAGAGTAATATATTTTACACTAGTATGACGTGCATAACAATAATTAAATATAAATTTATTGTAAATACTAACAATTTTAGGAATTGAATTCAAACAACTAAGGAAGATGGCTTCCAGCTTAATCACTTAAGTTAGAAGTGTTTAGTTATAATTAAATTATATTAGATAGTTAAATAATTAATTAAATTTTTTTAAAATAATTAATGGTGTATTTACAAATTTTGAACCGTTTCTAAGCCACCTTATATTTGTAGAGATAGAGATTATTAGCTATATAGAAACAAGTTTGAAAAAGAAAAAGAAAAAAACATTCCGCCTAGAATAATATGTTTTACACATTAGTCGTAGAGAAATATTTCGCCATTGCAGAATTTGTACAAATTCTAGCAAACTATCTGACGGGATATATCATTATAGTTTTCTATTTAAATATTTGCAGTTGGATCTTTTATATTTTCATAATTTGTATATAAATTTATTTTTAATTTGATCGTATCGATACAGGCTCATATCTTCCCTTACGAACATTGGATTGCGACGAGACCTACGTTGTTCGATCTGCAACGTTGAACTACCAATGTGAGGATATTTTAAACGAGTTATGGAACCATTTTTCAGAGTGCCATTCGCGGTTGAAAATATTCTCATATGGATAATTTGACAATACATATATAATGACATAGATCTCGTCGCAATCCGAGATATGTACGGAAAGATGTGAGTCTGTATTGATACGGTTATATTAAAAATAAATTTATATACATATTATGAAAATATAAAAGCCTTAACTGCAAAAATATAATAAAAAAACAATTGTAATCACATATCTCACCATACAGACTTGCACTGCGAAATGTTTCTCTCCTTCTAATTTCTCCAAACTTGTATCTTTATAGCTCATATATGCAAAATATATTATTCTAAATAATTCTGAATATTTTGAAAATTAAATATTCATGTTGATATAATACGAATAGAGTGTTATATATATATATATATATATATATATATATATATATAATGCTAAGTTTACTACCAAATGCTTACAACTTTCTTACAACCCTCTCATCCCACCTGCTATGTGGGTCACTTCCGGCCCCATCTCTCCTCCAATAAACGATCGTCATGTGGCGTTCCGGCTACGTGGCGACCACCCGGACAGCCATCGGGTCCCACCTCTCTTTTCTCCTCCAATGGACGACCGCCACGTGGGCGCCACGTGGTGGTTGTAAGAAAATTGTAGGCATTTGGTTGTAGTCATAACATATATATATATATATATATATATATATATATATATATATATACCGGTTTAATTGGTGACTAAATTCTTAAATATAAATATAGTATTATTAAAAGTACTATATTAGTATATTGGACCATAATGTCTTAGGTTTTAGACGTATGGTGTCCTTCCCTCAAGATACATTCTAATCTTAATTTACTAAAGAGTGTTAAATAGTGCCTACAAAACTTTTAGTTGACAAAATCTTGCAATTCCTATATACTGTCCTGTGGTTAATGTTTATGCACAGTGTGCGGCTGGTCGCAATAGGCGCTTTGAATCTACAAGGCCTCACAACAATATGGCATTGAAACAACAAATGTCGTATACCAACATATGTCGTAAATATTTGACTTCAGAGTAATTAACCATAACCAATAGGAAATGTGAGGCTAGGCAAATCGTACCGTTTTACTAGTGAACAATTGTAGAAAATTGTTCCAAACTTTAATAATATTTTTTTTTTTTTTATTAATTATATCACCTGCAAATAATAAGTGAGTGATTTTCTGACTTTTTTTTATAGGGTTAAAAAAAAAAATCCCTATTGAATTTTGATATGTAGGTGTATTTTATGTATGTTAATAACTCTAGAGAGCAGTGTGGTGTCACGAACTTAGTGTTTTATCTACACCTCGTTCTGTGTGGCTCACAAATTTCGAAGATCCGTGCAACCCTTCTTCGAACGCTTAGCTAAATCGCTAAGACGAAAATGAGAAAATATGAAGTAAAAGAGAGATTGAAATATTAAAAAATTTATTATGCTAAAAAGAGATTACAACTTCTTGGATTGTGAAGAGTAAATGGACCTTACACTTATTTAAAGGGCTTACAAGAAACTTCTGGAATAAGAATATTCTAGATATTATTCTAAAAAATATTTTAGGCATTATTCTAGATCCTATAAATATTCTAGACATTATTCTACAGGATATTATATGCATTATTATAGGTCCTAGACATATATTAAATGGTGGAAAGATTCTGGAACTTGTAGAAATTAAGAGAAGTCTCATGAGAGTTTAAGAGAACTCCACCATATTCCGGAGAATTCTAGAACTTTCCAACTGAACTCATATACTTGCAACAACGTCTCAGTGGAACGAAATTTTTTGTGCATTACATTCTCCCCTACCTGTTTCGTCCAGCCCTTGTCGATGGGTGCACCAAGTCTCCGAAAGATTTCACCCCTAGTCGCGTCGCCACACGTCTTTCTTTCTTTTCTTTCTCGTGCGGCCCTCTCAGAACTCTTCTCCTCAAGATTGAAAGTAATATGGTTCGTCGCATCACCTTTTTTTATGGTTCGACCCTCATTGGCACAAAAAAAAGGCTCAAACAGATATCGGGTTGTCGATCCACCTTGTTTCGTAGACACGCATAGTCCTTCATACCTCCACTCATGCGAATCCTATTGCTACTATGTCCACCCGCACGCCCAAGACGATCCTCGAGCGACTTCTTGCATAAGCCACTCCACTTTTGTAAACATATCTTTGTCGCATTTGTCTCATTGCAGTCAACGTCATGCTTTTACTCGTGCCCATCCTGGTAGCATGATCCTCCTCCTTCCGTGGAAGTGATTCATCGGGATACTCATTTGCAACACCATTGGTCTCGCTTGGAAGGTCTTCCTCCTCCAAATCCTCTTTTATTTCGAGCACCGCCAAGTAGGTCGTCTCTAGGGATGAGTATTCGGTTTATTCGGTTTCAACCGAACCAAAATAGTCAAAATCGAATTAAACCAAAATTCTAAAAAATCAAAACCGAACCAAACCGAATAAGCTATTCAGTTATTCGATTTATTCAGTTTGGTTGGTTGGACTATTGCTATTGTGTAATGGATCGGACACAAAGTTAAAATCGTGGTTAAATTATATTAATTTTTTTAATTTTATACACACATTTGTTGTATTTTAAAGTTGAGTCCAAAGTTGAATTTCAAAACATATATATATATATATATATATATATATATATATATATATATATATATATATATATATATATATATATATATATATATATATAATGACAATGACCACTAGCTCAAGTGGTTAAAGTGAGGCATATCCTCCCAAGATGATGTATGTTCGAACAACGGGGGAAGCACATTTAATTTCTTGTGGAGGAATTAATGTGAGTAGCGGTGCGGTTCAGGTGCGATACAAGTGCGATTCAAATGTGGTGCAGGTGGGGGCATCCGGGCCGGGATGTGTGGTACCTTCGGACCGAATTTGTAGGCTTTCGAGCCAGGAGTGTGTAACACAATTACCTCTTCCAATATATATATATATATATATATATATATATATATATATATATATATATATATAATTGCTGTTTTTAAAATATATATATTTTTAATCACAAAATATGTATAAAATAAGAATATTTACATAATTGTATAAATCTTATTAGATTTTCGGTTTTGGACCGAAATTGAAACCCAAAACCGAAATGGAATAAATTTTTTTAGTATTTTTAAAACCGAAACCGAACCAAATTTTTTTTCAAACCGAACTGAATATCTTGTTCGGTTTGATTTTCAGTCCAAAATGGAATAACGCTCACCGCTAGTCGTCTCCCTTTTGCTATCATCCTTGAGCTGGATGGTGGAAATAGCTTTCTCCTTTGATGGCTCTTCTCGTGCAACACTCAGTATGCACAACGAGCGTTCCTCCATAAAGCTGACGACTTCCAAGTGTCGGATCGAAACCGCATTTACCACGATTAGAAAATTCATGCTAAGTATCATCTTGAAGTTGACAAATGATGTAGCAGTAAAATTAGCAACATAAAAGACTAATGTTCAAACTCTATGCAAACTCCCTTGGCTATCCCCTGTACGGGACGAGTCGTTGAGTTGACCGCCTTCATCTTGCTTGAATCTTTTTCCAACGCTAGACCCAAGGGACGGACCTCCACGTCCGAGATGAAGTTATGAGTGGCGTCTGTATCAACCAATGCCCGTGTGCTCATGTCATTGATCCTCACGTCAACATACACGAGATCCCTGATCGGAGTCTTTGACACAATGAACTTGGCCTTAACAACGTTGAGTAAGCGCAATGCTCCCATGTACACTCCCACTTCGCACTCCTCGTCCTTCATTCCTTCTCTTTGGAAGACATTGACACGCTTGCTCCTGTTCGGACAATCCCGAATATAGTGATTTTTTCACATATAAAGCATGAAACTATTCGTTCAGGTTAGATATTTTCACGCTTCTTTCCTTCGGGCGGACTCTCCTCAAGAGATCTCTCCTCCACCATTCTTCTTGGTGGTCTTTGGCTTGGCCTTGGCATCGTTGTCGTTCCACCCGTACTCGATGAGCCTTGTAAGCTCTCTCATTTTAGTATAGAAATAATTTAGTATTTTATAATTATTATTATTATTTTATTTAATTAAATAAGTTATAAATTTAATTTTTGAATTCCTTTTATATATAAGAAACATTGACTAGACAAACTAGATCAAATTGAACCATTGGGACCAACATAACTCAACCCTAAACACCAAACATCCACCTATCATTCCAAACACCAAACACCCTTTTTTCTCATACTAATACATTATTTATTTTAGTATTTAGAGAAATATATTCAGCCAACTAAAGTATGTAACCCCCAAACTCTTTTTCTTCCCACTAGCAAAAGTTGTAACCCCAAACTATTTTTCTTCCCACTAGGCTGTCCATAACCCCTCTCTCTTTACCTCCCCTATTCAAACCACTTGAAGAACATTTTTTTCTAACCCTCTCCCACACATTTTATCTTCACAAACCATCTTCAAATTTCTTCTCCATCTTGCTCCACACCTCCATCTATCCTTCCCTACCCAGGTTGAATTCGAATTCAGCAATATCCCCATTAATCCGTCCATATCTCCCTCTACAGTAAGTATCTTTCTCTCAAATTTAGTATTCTTATTTATATCCCTTTTCCTCACACTTTCTCTTTACAAACATTCTATCAAAACTCACTCTAAGTTTCTTAAAATAGCCCCCCGTCAGAGGTGTCCAGGCTGAATCCGAATTCACCATAACCACTTCTTAGGCCACTTCACCACCTTTACAGCCTCCAAACCACCACCACAACATCCAAATATTCTTCCCCTACCATCATACCATCTTCCATAGTCACCACAACCTTTAGAACAAACTACACAAGCATCACAAGGAGCTACAAGGAGAAGAAGTTAAATCTGTAATTGTTTCGAAGAAGCTGCGATTCGAGGCATTTAAACCCATTTTTCAAAGAGGTTAGTAATCAAAACTCTTCTCTTTGAACCCTCTTAGATTTCCTAAACAATACATATTTGGTTCTATAATTTTTTTATCAACTTGTTGTATATACTTTGCATGCCACACTAGAAAATCCAATACCAACCTAATTTTTACTCGTAGTGAACACCAACTTGTAATTTTTATTATATTTTTGAAATAAATTTAAAATAAATTATTTTATTATGATTTAGACTTAATTTTATATATTTTTCTAGATTATAAATTATTTTTTTAGAATTAAAATTTGAAGAAGTTCATAAAGGTAATAGTGTTGAGAATGTGTAAACACTATATTGGTGTAACTAGTTTGTATTTTTATCATTTGAAGTTTTAATTTTTATGTTAGAAAAGTAATTATATATTATATTTTGGCTAATTTTAGAATTTTAATTTAAGTTTTTGAGAGTTTTATGCATAAGAATTCATGAAGAGATTTGATTGGAATGATGTACTAAGAACTAGTCTATACTAACTAGTTTTATTTTATTGTTTTGTAATACATAAAATAGTATGTTAAATAGAGGAAAATATAAATTTTTACGTTAGATTCCAAAACTTATAATTATGTATTTGGAGTTGGAACATTTATTTATTTTAAAAATAATTTGGTTTATAAATGTATATCTACTAGTACTAAACAACTAGTATTTTTTGTATAAGCATAAATATTTATTTTTATATGTTAATTAAGTAAAAAATAGTATTTTAAAATATATTTTCAGAATATATAATTATATTTTTATTTATGTATGTTAATTAAGGATACAAAATTATTCATAAAAATGTCTAGACTTTAACTAGTTTTTGTTGGTGATTACTTGTGATGTAGAATACATGATTTCAAGAGAGAGTTACTATTTTGTTAATAATATAGTAAATATTCCAGAATTATTAGAGTATAATTTATGAATTTATTTATGGTAGATTAATGGTGTAGCTTAGTACCAACTTGAACCTAAAACTAGACTAGTTGCCTTGTGATCTAGTTTTGACCATAGATGACTATGAAATGGTTGTGTATAACATACCTTAGTATGATAGTTGATTGATAGATATCATATGTTCATAGGAGTACGTGACAATACGACTGTGATTGCCGAAGCAGGATCTTTGTTCACTCATCAGAAAGATTCAGGCAAGTGTACCTTGCCTTAGTCTCAGTATATTGTGCTTAATTTTTTGTTTAAAATTATAGTCTCTATTTTATTTTATGTATATTATTGTGACACTAGGACCGTGATGCTACTTTGCGTCTGAATCATATTCGGGTGCCGACTTTCGTGTGCGGAATCGGGTATCATTAGATTGTATTGTCATAATATACCTTATATGTGCAACACTTGCACTAATTACCTTAGGACATTATACCCGACTTTCACTTCACTTGAGATGTTCGAGGATTTCGACTTCTGTTTTAGGACAGGACTTGAGACATATGCTAGTTGACATGATGTTATTTACACCTGGACTTGAGACATAGATAGCGATTTTCTTGCGTATCGTGGACATGAGACATGGGATACATAGGGTTGGGGAGAATTTATCGTACCACTGGGCTACTACACACTACTAGTTACCGATGTTTGCGCTTCGGATCCTATAGTGCTGTATGTACCTTGATGGAGAATGTACGTACATACTACTATTATTACTACTAGCTATTGTTGTGTCTATGCAGACCTACAGGACCCGGTGGTTTAGCGGACGAGTAAGTTCTCACTGCATTCACTTAGATGGTTTATGTTAGATACCTTGAGCATACCTGTTATTTATTTATTGTTACTTTGGCATGTTATTTCTTGTACCTTGTTATATCTCTCTGAGGACCTGGTCCACTGCCAGTTTTGCAGCATAGATGGTTAAGGAGTTTTCTGGAGCTGCTGATGCGTAGCGCCTCATCATTTCTACCGCAGTTATGTTTATCATCTCTCGTTACTATTTCTGCTGCCATAGCCTAGTTTTGTAGACTCTTGTTATTTTTAAAAGTCTATTCGGACAAGTAATGAATGGGGTGCACACCAGGATATATGTTGTCCATTCTTGTATTTTATTTCATTGTGGATTAAGACTTAGATATATTTATTATGTTATCTATATAGTGACCATTGTAGTACAGCTTATACGTATTTGAGTCGGACAAGAGTCTGGTGGAATACGTAGCTGACCAATGCCACGTACCCTGGTCCTACGTATTTTGGGACTGGGACGTGACAAGCCTCCCGGCTTATGCTACGGTGACGTTCAAGTGTTGCACCCTTTGTTGTTGTAATTCTTTAGCCACCAACGGTTGAAATCTATCGAGAAAGAAGAACAAGCGATCTTGCTCGTCCATGCTAGATATCGTGAGCATCAAGCGTTTGACCGTTCCGGTGTGCTTGAGTTGCCGCAAGCTCTGTCATGTTGCAAACTCCACGTTCTCCGGATAGAACTGAGACTTGATCTCCCTCTTGAGATCATCTCAAGTCTCAATCGAGCACAATTTTTTTTTCTATTTTCACGTACCTACGACGTCACCACAATATAGCATCATCAGTAAAATAGATTGAAGCAATGTTTACCTTCTCGGCCTCATCCTCGATGTGCAACGCCTTGAAGTATCCCTCTGCATTCCATAAGAATGTCTTAACTTCTTTGGCATTTCGTACCCCAATGAAGAATTTTGGCTTAATTTTTTTTTTCGGTGCTTCCCTACTCGAAGGTCCACCATTCGCAACGTTCTTTTCCAAAATGATAACTTTGGTCTTGAGTTCTCCGCAACTATCGACTATGGTCTTTAGCTCCTCGTAGCCTCGGACCTTCCACTACAAGTCCTTGATCTTCGCACAATGTGACTTGAGCTCCTCCTCAAGTGTGGATAGGATCTCTTAGATTTGCTCCTGGAATATTGCCATGGATGAAGCGACGTCACTCTCCAGGTAATTGTAGAACTCTTCTACGTGTTGCTTTGCTCCACGAAGCCCATGCACATCCTTATGTCCCTGGAACCCTTCTCCAAGATCTCGAGGCATTCTGTAAGATCGGCAAGGGTACGCTCCGTCATAAGCTCTTTGTTCTTTTTTCTCTTATTGGTCTTGGCATTCCTCTCCTTAGGCGACACAGACCTCTCCTGAACATTCTTGGATGTCGACATGGCACTTATCACGAATTTAGTGTTTTGCCTACACCTTGCTCCGTGCGGCGCACAAACTTTCTCCTTGAAGATCTGTACAAGCCTTCCCCCGAATGCTCAGCTAGATCACTAAGACAAAAATGAGAAATGAGAAAATATGGAATAAAAGAGAAATTGGAATAATGAAAACTTTACTATGGTCGAGAGAGATTACAACTTCTTGGATAGTGAGGAGCAAATTAGCTTCCCATTTATTTATAGGACCTAAAATGGCTTAAAAGAAACTTCTGGAATGAAAATATTTCAGATATTATTCTAAGAAATATTCTAGGTATTATTCTAGTTCCTAGAAATATTGTAGACATTATTCTAGAGAATATTCTTTGCATTATTGTAGGTCATATATATATATATATATATATATATATATATATATATAAATGGTGGAAAAATTCTAGAACTTTTAGGAACTAAGAGAAATCTTATGAGAGTTCAAGAGAATTCCACCATATTTCGGAAAATTCTAGAACTTTTTAACTAAATTTCTATACTTGCAACGTCTCTATGTAGCAAAAATTTTATACGTTACAATGTCACTCCTATGTATAAGGTTTTTTTCGGACCAGCCTGCATATAGTTGGACACTTCATGTACTCCAAACATTATACAGAATATGTTCCTAATTTTGGTATGAGATTTCAAATTAATAATTCAGCTTTGGAACTTAATATTTGAGCTAATAAAAAAGTATCAAACGAATTTTGAAAATTTTCTATATATATATATATTTTTGTCTTTGTGTCAAGAATGAAGAAATTACAGCTACCTTAATTTTGTAGCTACTATTCTTGTGACTTTAATTAAGAAACGGCTAGTAATGTTGTTGATGTTGTTTGCATGTACAGCTGTAGATGATGCAAGTTAGATTAGGCGCATACATAGCAGCTGCTACATTTGGCACTTGTGTCCTATTCGGAATTAGTCGCGGCCATTGCGCGTCTATAATGACGCTAATATGTTTGATCCGTGTTTAAATATAAAGAGCATATATTGGTCATTTTATCGGTTCCGTTTCTTTTTTCCGGTAACTTTGCACAATGCCGCAGCTGCGCCGACCATTCCCCATTCTTATGTAGGACCCTTTTTGTATTCAATTGATTTTTATTTTACCGACACCGAGTTGCTTTTTATGGTTACCAAAAAAATATAAAATCTCGACTGAGTGACAGAAAATTAGTGTATCGAATCATATAAAAATATTATTATCTTCTATTTATAAAATGGTAAGAGTTGGAAGACAATGAGATCAAAAAATTCCTTAGAAAATAGATAATTTTATCTCAAGAAATAGAAATAGAAATAGAATTTGATGTAAACAAAGGGCTTCCACTCAGCTCGGTCTCATCTCCACCAACCATATGCCTGGAGACTTAATAACTTGTTCTATATGCAAGTATTTTTTTTGTTTATAGACGATATAATTGGTACAAAAAAAAATCCTCCGATATTTTTAACAATAATGAGAAATTAATTTGTATTAAATTTGTTATAGGTATGTTTTTAGGACTTTGAATATATGTTAAGTTAGATAATATAATATAGTTAGTTAATACTATGATGTTAGAATTTTGTACACATTTGTTAAGGTCTAGTATATATATATATATATATATATATATATATATATATATATATATATATATATATATATATATTTATATATATATATAGCTTTACTACATGATATTATCTAACTATCTGCACGTATATCTATAACAAATTATAATTAAATCATATATATTGGAAGTCGATGACCATGCATATGCTCTCCAGCCGCTGGAAGCAAACGATGTAAAACCCTTAATTCTGAAAATCGTATTAATTTTTATTATTATTAATTAATTAATTTTTCTCTATTAAAAGAAAAGAAAAGAAAAAGAAAATAATTCCTATTGGATCTAACCCAAACCCCTTAGCCTCTACCCTACCCGCCTGAACCCACAACCCATTAAGCAAAATATCAACAACAACAACAGCAAAAACCAATTTCTCTTTCCCTCGCGGAACCGACCTCTTTATCTCTATATATATCCCATGCAGTACACCCTAAACCGAAAATCAAAACAAAAGAAAGAAAGAAACAGCAGCAGAAGTGGTTTTTGAACCACTAAATTACCCCTCCGCGCGTGTGAATCGACCCCCACCGCCTCTTTATCTCTATATATACTATCAAACTCTCCCAAACTCTAACCCCAAATTTTTCCACCAAACTCAACACCGTCTTCATCGCATCTGGAGACATTTGTTAGGAGGCCTTAGTTCCAGATCCTGTGTCCTTGACATTTGTACGCTTGCACTATACAGATTTTTTGCCAGGCAAGTATACCTTGCCATTGTACTATTATTTACATTACAAATGATGCATGCATGTTTTATTTCTGCCTATTTAGTGGATTTATTTTAACTGCTATATAAATTGTGCGTATAAGAAAACTTGGGTGCAACGACGGTGTCGTCGTGTTCGATTTTTATTTATGTATATGCATTGGACCTACTTTATAAGACCACCTCATTATTATGAGGCATTTTATGTTTCATTGGCCATGACACTATTCTTACACGAGTATGAGTCACTTGTAGGACACGAACTTGCGTATTCGGCTGGCCACTGGTACGTATAGGTCGTGCGACGGATATGGATAACTGTCGATAGAAACTTTGTATGCTAGTAGACCTGGCAGTTATTTAGAGGTTTTATCGTGCCATGGATGTGACATGCCTAGAGCATGGGGTGGAAAGAACAATAAGTAAGGCATTTGGGCTCCTTGCACTTTTGCCTTGTTCGTCCGGATTCTCCGCCGGAGAGACGGGTGGTGATGACCATTATATATTATATTATCAGACGGTCTCTGCCGTTCAAAAGACGACATGCTTTGTAGGCCCCTGGATCTCCAAGAGAACCATGCTAATCCTATTTTTTGGCCAGATAGCCCACGTATTGGAAAGTTATTCTCAAACTGCATTCACTTAGACGGATAGGCGACCCCATTGGATGTTTACTTTTCAGTACTTATTGGCATGTTATTATGTATCTTGTTACGTCCCTTTGAGGACCTGGTCCCTTTTCCGATATAGATGAGCAGAAGTATCCGCAGGAGTTCGGACCTGGACCTGACGCTACTTACCAGACTGAGGAGGTCTTACTTTCGGAGTATCTGTGATTTTATTACCGCTGTTTAGAAATCCTTGTTGCTACTCTTTTAGAGACTTTTATCTTATATTAGAGTTAATTCTCTTCTCTCTTTAGTAGTTTCAGTATAGTCGTTTTGTAGTGGATTTGTTTCCATCCGACCATCAGACTTGATACTCATCTTTGATATTCAGTTATTATTCAGCTCTTTATTCTTACTTATTATTTGTGCTGTGGATGAGATGTAGATTGCGTGTGACTTATTATGACAGTATATTACCACTGGTGGATTGGATATTCATGTACAGCGTACGTGTGTATATGATTTCCATATATTGGAGTTCGTATACATACGGCTGGCGTGTTACGTATTCCTAGTCCTACGTATTTTGGGATTGGGGCGTGACAATGTCCGCCTCTTTTCAAAGCCTCATGCAATGGCCGAGTGAGGGTGTCATCCTCACGTCCTTGAGATGCTAGCAACTCTCTGAGGATACCAAGTAGAACACTGTTGTTCCCTCCTTGATCAGTTACTGGTTGCACGGGTGGAATTGCTACAACCAGAGGTATGGGGTTCCTCATTTTGAGTCATTCTGGACTCGCCTCCGTAATGTTGAGGCTAAACCTCAAGAGTCTGCTGGGCCACCGGGGTTTGTCCTGCCACTGGAGTAACTCAGACTGGATGATAGGAAGGATCATGAACAGTGTCCCTGAAAGATAGAGAACACAAGGATCAAATCGGAAGGACAAGAGTGATCGAGGATGGAGGCAAAGAGATATAGAGTCGATATTAGAGGAGATCAAGGAGTATCATGATTGAGACATCTATACACTGGTAAAACCCTATACTTCTGAATTTTTAGATCTGCATGAGCCACCACTAAAACCGTTCACGTCCCAGAACCAGAATACTGGAGAGCGGGGGCAGACAAAGCCATCTACGTATACCAGAGTATTCTATACCCCGAGACACGGTCACGGTTGTCCTGTCACGCCCCAGTCCCAAAATACCTTGGGACTAGACACGTGGCAATGGCCAGCAGTACGCACCGATGGACCAACTCAATATAATGGATCCATCAGGGCATACTTAAGCTGTAAAACAAGTCTACGACAATCATGGCATAACTAATCTCATCCACACAAGATATAAAATATGATCCACAGAATAAATAAGGAATGTAAATCATCAGCAAGTCTCACAAAGTACTTCGGGGAACAACCCGATAAATATCTAGTACAATGGTTCCACAGACCAAAAAAGAAAGACTGAAATAAATAATAAAAGCTGAGCATGAACATGGATGCTCAAGAGAAGTCTTCAGCTAAGACCTCGTCCTCAGATGGCGGTACAGCTCCTGGATCGGCTCCTGCTCCGGTCCCGTAAACCTCGGAATAAACCTCGTCTGCAAAATCTGGGGACAAAATCCATATCCAGGTCCTCAGGGGACATAGCAAGGTACAAGAAAGCTCATGCCAAAATAAATACAGTGCAGCAAATAATGAAATAAATAGGGTAAGTATGTAAACATCTGTGTAAAATGCAAGAGAGAATATCAATAGTACTCAGGTTGAACAACTACAAGCTCTGTGTAGGGGAGCCAATAGCAGTGATATCATGAGGTGGTCTAGCTCAGCGGGAGACTGAGTAGCCGGCATAACATAATCAACCTGTAGCCTGTGGGTCTCTCCAGCAATAGATGGAACAATAAGGGAATACTAAATAATCAGCTAAGTGATATGCAAGATGAGAGCAGCACGGGTACTCAGGCTGAGACCACTACAAGCTCTGTGTCTGGGAGCCGGTAGCAGCAATAACTATGTATTTTACTATGTATTTACTATGTTTTATATATATATAATCAGCCTGTAGCCTGTGTGTCTCTCCCCACCCAATGTAACCACGCAAATCATGAACATAACGTCTCACGTCCATGTCAGCGGAGTCATATCTAATGCACAAGTCATAATGTATATAGAATATAGAATCTAGGTCAAGTCCTGTATCCTATACAAAATCACCACGAATATCTCGGGAAGATCCTGTCTCATGATCAGTGTCCTGTGTCCTGGGTCAAAGTGTACTTGGTAAGACAAGTACGAGAATATAACGTGTCACGTATGTCCATATCTAAATGACATTACCCAACACCGCGTACGATGTGGGCACCCGACTGATAATCGGACGCTAAGTATGTCAAACGGTCCTAGGTTAAGCATGCACAACAAATATATGAATTAAGAAAATAGGTAACAATACTGCAAAGATGGCAAGGTACACTTGCCTGATGTTTGAATATCAACTGTCGTCCTGGTATCGGTGGATCCGGTAGGTACTACTCCGAAAGCTGTAATAAATATCACCAACAGTCTCAGGAGATGTCCAACTGCTAGAAATGCCTGTCCTTACGTTCAATTTGGACACAGGGACAAAAAGGTCATTTTCGGGCCAAAGTGGGGTCCACGTGTGGCCCACTTTGCACCGAAAAGCGTGCCGAGGGTAACAGTCTCTAAATGGGACAAACTATGGGTCAAGCAACTCTAAATGTCAATACGATTCCAACGGTATGTCCAAATTTGGATTCCGATGAACCGAACATAATTTGGTCCAAAAAGTCAACTGTGGGGCCCGCCAATTGGCGATCTGGTAAACCATCTCAGAAATGCGTGAAAATTGGGTCACGGGACCAGCGTGTTACCACGAGTCCAGTGGCGCAAGTTTCGTCGTAATCTGACAAGCGTGCACAAAATACGCACGAGTTCCACAAAAGTGGCGACACGGAATGCGTTCGCGGATACGGCCTGATTCCGGCGCGCACACGCGTCCAAATCAGTCCCCACAAATTTTTACGTGTCCGATTATGCTGCGTGCACCATTCGGTATACTTGGTACACGGTGGGGCGGTCCCGTTTGGCGGGACGCGCTCCGATCTCCAACTTTTAGAAAACCGGAAAAAGTGGGTGCGCGCAGTTTTGTGACAAATACAATTTTGTCCACAGCAACTAATAGCACAAAGTTATTATACAGAAAATAAACTAGGTCATGTAATATACAGTTATAAAAAAGAATCACCGAATTCGGATCTCTGTGGTGGGAGATACGAACTCGGCAATATGGGTAGTCATCGCAAGTTTCTGCGATTGCAGAATTCTGTCTGCTCGCGCTGACTTGGGCGCTGTTTTTCACCTAGGGGCACACGTTATTCGAGGTTGACTATAAAACAAGTATTGGAGAGGGTTAAGGGAAGATCATACCTATGAAAACGGAACGGCGTTTGGTCGAGCGAGTCGACGGGTAATCACGCCGGAGCGAAGGTGCCTCGAGTGGGAGACTGCAGTTCGCGATGTCGGCGTCGACGGGATGGTTGGATGGCTTGGGGAGGCTTCTCTGGCTGCGGTGATGGCTCTAGATGGGAAGAGAAAGTCTGAAGTTTTAGGTTAGGTTTTTGGAGAGCTATTATATATATATATATTATATTTTAAGAGAGAGGGGAAGTTGGAGACGGGTAAAGGGTCGGCTTAGGAGTATTGCAAAGGGGGCGGATGGGTTGTTGGCTGCTGCATGGTGCGGGTCATTCTTAGCAATTGTTGCTAAGGACTAGGCGTTGACAGCAAGGCAACGCAAAGCTAAAGAGTGGGAGTTGTTCTTTGCTGGTAGTAGTAACTAAGTAGTTAATTAATTTGTTATGGTTATTATTATATTATTATTAGTATTATACTTATAATACTTAGTTACTTATTATTATTATTATATTATTACTATTAACTTCTCTTTTCCTTTCCTTTCTTTCTTTAAATAAAATATATATATACCTATATATATATACTCATAAGAAAATTTATAGATTAGGGTATTGCACATCGTTAGGCTAGCAACTGCTCAAGGGGTCTCCTACATGGAATAAATTTTGAAGAATTCCTTATGGTCCCACAAGTCCTCTAAGTGCCCGAACATCTAACATAAAAATTATTAAAAATCTATTTCTCCTATTTAGACCTAATTACTACAATTTAATTAATAATTAAATAAAATAAAAAAAAATATATACGATTTTCTAGGAAGGGGGTTTTACATTCTACCCAACTTGTAAAAAAAATTTCGTCCTCGAAATTAATTTAGGGTAGGGCTCTCTTGTCAAGTCTCACTTGATTATAGTCTAAGAATTTCTTTCAAGTGAGCATTACGGTCTCTACCCAACTTAGAATTTATCCATCTATTATCTAAGACTATTCATCTAATAAATCTATGCCCCGACTCATTTAATCATGTTATTGTATCCTCAAGTCTTTAACACCAAACCTATCACCTATGATATTCCCTTAATCATATATAAAAGGGTAGCAATAATGTGACCGGCCTGTGGGGTATATCTAGTACTGTCTATATATCAACTTATACCAAGCACGAGGTTTCGTCTTTCCGAAGTAAGGGAAGACGGAGATCAATAATAAAGAGTTCAAGGGTGAGGTAATAGATTAGAAGTATCGGGATCAAGGCGTTTAAAGAATTCAAATGGGAATGGTCAAGTTGTTGTGGATTGAAATCCTATTCTGGTAATCCTTTGTTCGCATGCTCGTATTAGTACAGTTATATAACTGATACGATATGCTCAGACATATCTAGAGGACAAGTATACTAGTCAACTATATATCTCAATCCACGTGAAGTAGTCGTGCGAAGAGCGAACCAAAATGCACTAAGGTTGATCAGACCGTAATACACTGATTCTGAATAGACAATTGTATTAGTGTACATGTCCACTAACACATATGTCATGAACAAGCTCGATAAAGAATAAGCTTGCAAAATTAGGCTATAGAATAGCAGCATAAGTCAAGTACAGCAATTATAAGTACGCTAGATGATGATGAAAGGAGGTACAAATTAATTCAAGTTCACAAAACAACACAAAATAAGCACAATAACAAAAGACTCTATAAAAACATTCTAGGTTATAAATTATTAGCAAGTTCAAATTAATTACTAGGTTAAGGCTAGGTCACGAATCAACATGCAAAAACTAAGCAAATCTAAAAGCAGAAAACTATAAAAACTTACGCGCATTAGCTACTCCATGAATCTGCGCATCCTCCAAAGTCATAGCAAAAGCTTGTCCGCGTCCTTGCGGTGGATTCCTCTGCTGTTGCTGTAGGGCTTGCTGGAAGAGTGCTGCCTGTGGAGCCAAGGGTGGCCTTGGTTGATACCCTCCTGGCGCTGGTAGAGCTTGTCTGTTTAATGTCAATGCTCTCTCTCGATGATGAGGACAATCCTTGGCTAAGTGTTGGTTGGTTCCGCAAATCAAGCATAATCCTAACTTGCGTCTGCAGTCCTTCTCAATATGGCCTGCCTTGCCACAGTACTGACATGTAGGTAGTATCTGCGGAGAGGCTCTGGGTGGCTGGTATAGGTGAGGCCTCTTTGCAGCTTCTTCTTGCGATACTTTGGCTGATGTGGAAGACCGTTTCAGACTGGTCTCTCTCCTGGTGACGCGTTCCACGCGTCGGGCTGCTGCAAGGACGTCTGAGTAGGATGTAGGTGCAACGGATCCAATTAGTTTCTGTAGCTCCACGTTTAGTCCGTCGAAGAACTTCTCTGCTTTTTCTTCCTCTGTCGAAATCAACGTCGGGGCAAAGCGGCTCAGGCGAATAAATTCCGCATTGTACTCTTCCACTGTCATGTTGCCTTGGATAAGGCGGTGGAACTTATCTCTGAGCTCTGCCCTCGCTACTGCGGGAATATACATCTCTCTGAAGAGTCTAGAGAACTCTTCCCAGGTGACTCGGTCCTGCCCGAGCCTCATTTCCTCTGCTAACCACCAGTGATGTGCGTTCTCGGTTAACTGCATTCTGACTGCAGTCATCCACTTCTCTCTAGGAAGTTCAGCGGCTTCCAACTGATACTGAATGTTTGTGAGCCATTCATGAACTTCTGTTGGTCCCTCTTTACCAGAAAATGTACGAGGCTTGAGCTGACGGAAGTCGGTGATAGATCCCGTCGTCGTTCTCCTCGCTGGTGGATTTGCCTGCTCCAATGCGGATACCAGGCTGGTTCTCAGATAATCAGCCTCCTGCCGATGGGCCTCTTGCTGAATCTGTTGCTGGGCTTACATCATAGCATACATCATCTGGAACATCTGTTGCCCGTCCATAGCTTGTCCTGGCGGGAAAGCTGGCATCTGTGGAGTGAACTGTGGTGGAGGTGGGATGTCATCTCTCCGGAACCTTGGATTAGGCTGTCCGGTTTGATCGTTCTGTGATGCTTGTCCTCCACTCCCAGGAGTCACTCCATTTCCATAAGTAACCACAGCGTCGTGTGGTGTCTCCAAAGGAGTCTCGTCTCCATTCCTGGGATCCATTGCTCTAAATTCAAAAGATAAACTATAAGAACGCTCAGAGGAATCAATACAGGATGCAAATCAATTACAGTTTCGAGTTCGATATAGAGTTCAATAAGGGTTTAAATAATGGATGAGAACCTAGAACTTATCCTATCCTTAGGGCAGGCTGGTTCAGTCCCTAAGTTGAAATTGAATAATTTAGTCGTAGACCTGCATGGGCCACCACAAAAAACCATGTCACGCCCCAGTCCCAAAATACCTTGGGACTAGACACGTGGCAATGGCCAGCAGTACGCACCGATGGACCAACTCAATATAATGGATCCATCAGGGCATACTTAAGCTGTAAAACAAGTCTACGATAATCATGGCACAACTAATCTCATCCACACAAGATATAAAATATGATCCACAGAATAAATAAGGAATGTAAATCATCAGCAACTCTCATAAAGTACTTCGGGGAACAACCCGATAAATATCTAGTACAATGGTTCCACAGACCAAAAAAGAAAGACTGAAATAAATAATAAAAGCTGAGCATGAACATGGATGCTCAAGAGAAGTCTTCAGCTAAGACCTCGTCCTCAGATGGCGGTACAGCTCCTGGATCGGCTCCTGCTCCGGTCCCGTAAACCTCGGGATAAATCTCGTCTGCAAAATCTGGGGACAAAATCCATATCCAGGTCCTCAGGGGACATAACAAGGTACAAGAAAGCTCATACCAAAATAAATACAGTGCAGCAAATAATGAAATAAATAGAGTAAGTATGTAAACATCTGTGTAAAATGCAAGAGAGAATATTAATAGTACTCAGGTTGAACAACTACAAGCTCTGTGTAGGGGAGCCAATAGCAGTGATATCATGAGGTGGTCTAGCTCAGCGGGAGACTGAGTAGCCGGCATAACATAATCAACCTGTAGCCTATGGGTCTCTCCAGCAATAGATGGAACAATAAGGGAATACTAAATAACCAGCTAAGTGATATGCAAGATGAGAGCAGCACGGGTACTCAGGCTGAGACCACTACAAGCTCTGTGTCTGGGAGCCGATAGCAGCAATAACTATGTATTTTACTATGTGTTTACTATGTTTTATATATATAATCAACCTGTAGCCTGTGTGTCTCTCCCCACCCAATGTAACCACGCAAATCATGAACATAACGTCTCACGTCCATGTCAGCGGAGTCATATCTAATGCACAAGTCATAATGTATATAGAATATAGAATCTAGGTCAAGTCCTGTATCCTATACAGAATTACCACGAATATCTCGGAAAGATCCTATCTCATGATCAGTGTCTTGTGTCCTGGGTCAAAGTGTACTTGGTAAGACAATTACGAGAATATAACGTGTCACGTATGTCCATATCTAAATGACATTACCCAACACCGCGTACGATGTGGGCACCCGACTGATAATCGGACGCTAAGTATGTCAAACGGTCCTAGGTTAAGCATGCACAACAAATATATGAAGTAAGAAAATAGGTAACAATACTGCAAAGATGGCAAGGTACACTTGCCTGATGTTTGAATATCAACTGTCGTCCTGGTATCGGTGGATCCGGTAGGTACTACTCCGAAAGCTGTAATAAATATTACCAACAGTCTCAGGAGATGTCCAACTGCTAGAAATGCCTGTCCTTACGTCCAATTTGGACACAGGGGCAAAAAGGTCATTTTCGGGCCAAAGTAGGGTCCACGTGTGGCCCACTTTGCACCAAAAAGCGTGCCAAGGGTAACAGTCTCTAAATGGGACAAACTATGGGTCAAGCAACTCTAAATGTCAATACGATCCCAACGGTATGTCTAAATTTGGATTCCGATGAACCGAACATAATTTGGTCCAAAAAGTCAACTGTGGGGCCCGCCAATTGGCGATCTGGTCAACCATCTCAGAAATGCATGAAAATTGGGTCACGGGACCAGCGTGTTACCATGAGTCCAGTGCAGCAAGTTTTGTCGTAATCTGACAAGCGTGCACAAAATACGCGCGAGTTCCACAAAAGTGGTGACACGGAATGCGTTCGCGGATACGGCCTGATTCCGGCGCGCACACGCGTCCAAATCAGTCTCCACAAATTTTCACATGTCCGATTATGCTGCGTGCACCATTCGTTACACTTGGCACAAGGCGGGGCGGTCCCGTTTGGCGGGGCGCGCTCCGATCTCCAACTTTTAGAAAACCGGAAAAAATGGGTGCGCGCAGTTTTGTGACAAATACAATTTTGTCCACAGCAACTAATAGCACAAAGTTATTATACAGAAAATAAACTAGGTCATGTAATCTACAGGTATCAAAAAGAATCACCGAATTCGGATCTCTGTGGTGGGAGATACGAACTCGGCAATATGGGTAGTCATCGCAAGTTTCTGCGATTGCAGAATTCTGTCTGCTCGCGCTGACTTGGACGCTAATTTTCACCTAGGGGCACACGTTATTCGAGGTTGACTATAAAACAAGTATTGGAGAGGGTTAAGGGAAGATCATACCTATAAAAATGGAACGGCGTTTGGTCAAGCGAGTCAACGGGTAATCACGCCGGAGCGAAGGTGCCTCGAGTGGGAGACTGTAGTTCGCGATGTCGGCGTCGACGGGATGGTTGGATGGCTTGGGGAGGCTTCTCTGGCTGCGGTGATGGCACTAGATGGGAAGAGGAAGTCTGGAGTTTTAGGTTAGGGTTTTGGAGAGCTATTATATATATTTATTATATTTTAAGAGAGAGTGGAAGTTGGAGGCGGGTAAAGGGTCGGCTTAGGAGTATTGCAAAGGGGGCGGATGGGTTGTTAGCTGCTGCATGGTGCGGGTCATTCTTAGCAATTGTTGCTAAGGACTAGGCATTGACAGCAAGGCAACGCAAAGCTAAAGAGTGGGAGTTGTTCTTTGCTGGTAGTAGTAACTAAGTAGTTAATTAATTTGTTATGGTTATTATTATATTATTATTAGTATTATACTTATAATACTTAGTTACTTATTATTATTATTATATTATTACTATTAACTTCTCTTTTCCTTTCCTTTCTTTCTTTAAATAAAATATATATATACCTATATATATATACTCATAAGAAAATTTATAGATTAGGGTATTGCACATCGTTAGGCTAGCAACTGCTCAAGGGGTCTCCTACATGGAATAAATTTTGAAGAATTCCTGATGGTCCCAAAAGTCCTCTAAGTGCCCGAACATCTAACATAAAAATTATTAAAAATCTATTTCTCCTATTTAGACCTAATTACTATAATTTAATTAATAATTAAATAAAAAAATACGATTTTCTAGGAAGGGGGTTTTACAGTCCAAGACATGTGGGGGTTTACTCTACAATCAACAGTTATTCCTAGGTCAAGCAATTCCTAGTTGTCTCAATCTCAAGCAATCAACAAGTTACAAGATGTACAATCACCAAATATATAATAGCATGACGTCCCAAACTATACATACATAGATGATCATGAAGCTAGTTGCCAAAATGATGAACTAACAGAATACAATATTACATGATCAGCTCTAGCTATAGTCTAGAATATGCTTTATATAGGCCCGCAGGCGGGATATCAAGTTCCAAAATATGAGCTAAACATGTGCTCGGGGGCTAAATACCTCAAAAGTATAAGTACAAGATCAGGTGGATGATGAAGAAGAGAATCCCACTCAAGTCCTCGGGTGCTCCTTGTGTTCACCATCTTGAGGAAAGTACCACAAGGGAAGTACGGGAGATCCTGTGGTGTTGCTCGGATATCTGGCCATAAAAAACCAGTAGGGTCAGACCCCAAAATAGAAAAGTACCACAAGGGAGCAAACTTAGGAACTAAAACCAGCATGCAGACAAATCAATAAGAAATAGCATAAGGAAAATAATAATTAAGTGCAACATGTATAATCTTGCAGTTAAAACCAATTCTGGAGAAGTATTAGGGAATCGGTGTTCGGGTAACAGTGCTCAAGTTACTACTCAAGATCAAAAACTGGAAGAAGCAAGACAGGACTAGACTAGAAAATTAAGCAATCACGGCCAATCATGCCCTACGGTTTGCTACTATTAGCTAACTAGGGTTATCACAACCCTAATTACTAACACATGCAAGTTGAGATTTCTTACAGCCATATGCTCTGCAGACTATCCGAGTTATCCAAACGAAAGGATACATAATATAGATTTATTGGGTATAATCATTTTTTGGTGATGCAACACTCCACAGTGTGCTGAAAGTGTGCATCTCACGACGAAGATCTCCAAATTCATCAAGTGTCACTGTGTGAGACTCGTCTCACAGTAATCATATTTTATGTGGATACGTATTTTTGTGCTAGTTATTGTATTTTATTGGATCTCGAGGAAGCCCAAAAATTCTTAAAATTGAAACTTTACTACTTGACCGACATACCGACGGTATACTACAGTATACCGACGGTATACTGCCCGGCAGATATTTGTTTCACTTTCGAGATATTTTTGAAATATTTTCTCTATAAATAGTACTTGAGATATTTTATTTTCTTCTTTCTCATTCTTTCTCCTCCCTTCTTTATTTTTTCTCGAGCTTGGAAGCATGGTCTTGAGACCTGGAGTGTGGTTTTTGAACCCCTTTGTGGGGGTAGATTAGAAGGTTTAGGCTGGGAGCTCACGTTAGGAATGTACACCTTGCCGATTTCGTAAACTTCTTTTACTTTTTGTCATTTTACTTTCCTGGAGCTTGGTTATTGCTTTTTAGCTTAGACTTGCTTTACTATTATTTTTTTATATCGTAATTTCTGGCCTAGTGATTGTTTCGATTTTGATTTCTGGTAGAATCTTGTCTCGTCCCTTTTTGGTAACTCGGTAACGAAAACTGTACCGGATTTGTGACCGTGAGATTTAGTCCATATTGTGATATGAGACTTACCCTAGACTTGACTTCCTGTTAGACTTGGTTCTGTTAATTATTGGGGTTTAATTTGGGTTTTGAAAATCAGACTTGATTTAACCATGTTTATTCTTGGAAACTGGCATACCGACGTAATACCGATTTCGATCGACTTAATTTTTATATATTTTTCTACGAACCCTATTTGCATACCGACGGTGTACTGGGTTGTGCCGACGGTATACCAATTTTGGCGACGTTGTTAGATATTTGTTTTGGCCGGCATAACGACGGCATACTGGGATGTGCCAACGGTATACCGATTTGTGAAACTTTATTTTTCAGTAACTTTTTGCCTACTTGGGACAACATACCGATGGTATACTACAGTATACCAATGGTATACCAATTTGTTGGAATCTAGAACTTGCTGTATTTTTTCTATCTATGGACCGGTTTACCGACGGTGTACTAGATTGTATCGACGGTATACCGATCGTGTACTTTCTTTAGGAATTCTTGGTTTTTTTTATTTTATGTTGAAACTTCTGGCTTTTGCTTAGACACGCGATGAATTGACATAAAATTACATGGCTACAGATGACATGACTTGACTTGACTTAGCTTTACTCAATTTCATCCGGCCTTGCCCGGCTACACGTGATGACATGATTGACTGGACTTGACTTGGCATGACTTTACATTGCTTCATCGAACATGGCTTGACTTGGTTTTACTTGGTTTTATCTCGTTGGACAAGTCTTCGCATGTTTGTACATGGCTTTACCTGGTTTTATATGGCTTTACCTGGATTCACCTGGATTGACATAGCTTTACTTGGCTTCACCTGGATTGACATGGCTTTACTTGGCTTTACCTGGCTTCACTTGGTGACACGTGGCTTGGTTGTTGTCGTAACTTACATGATCCGGTTCTGTAATGTATATTAATCCTGTTTATATTACTATTAGAACTTGATTTGTCTGTATCATGTCTAGGATGGATTTTGCGGAATGTCACACCCGAATTTATACAAGAAACTGCTAGAGGTTTTATAACTAGAGATATGGCTAGAGATTTTTTTAGATTGCATGCAGTCCCGGTTATTCATACTGTTATCTTAAGGAGTATCCAGTGGTTTATATTGTGGCGTATCTTGAGGAGTATCCAGTTAGTTGTGTGTATGGATATCCCGGATGGACTGCAGGGGCATGCGATCAGAAGGAACTCTAGCATCGCGTTGTATTATAAAGTTAGCAATTAAGGATTGTGATAACCCTAGTTAGTTAAAGTTATCAAGCAATACTTATGTGATTTGCCGTGATTTATGGTTTATGGTTAGTCTAGGCTTTACATGATCATATTTACTTTCAGCAATTGTTATTTCCTTATTGATTATCAGATTCGGATATGTCTCAATGCAGGTTTTACAGTATTTATTATCCTGAGATCTTTTACATTCAGTCTTTACTTTCCAGTATATGTATTTGCTTGTGTTGTTGGTTTAAGTTCCTAGATTGGCTTCCTTTATGGTACTTGCTATTTGGGGGTCTGACCCCACTGGTTTTGTATGGCCAGATCCAGTAGCAGCAGCGAAGGATCTTTCGTACTTTCCTGAGGATGGTGGCCACCAGGGGTACCAGACCGCTTGAGTGAATTTTCTTACTTTTTGACTCTGATGTACATTCTATTTTATGGGCGTTTAGCCACCGAGCATGTATTTAGCTCATATTTTGGTTTGATCAGTTAGCCTACGGACATTAGCATGATTGACATAACCTAGGGTTGATCATGTATGACTCAGATTCTGGCTAGTTTGTTCATTTTGTGTTTACTAGCATCATGATCATCTGTATATTATAGTTTGTGATATTTTACTATTATATTTTAGCTGATCTTACATCTTGTTATTATTTTTGTTGTTCTTGTGATTGAGACACTAGGGTTTGTTGGACCTAGGCTTGACTATTGGTTTGTAGTAGTGACCCCTCATGTCTTACAGTTTTATCGTATATATGAAGTATCAGAGTACTTTAAGTATACGTAGCTGGCCTTGTTTGTCCCAATTTCCAGTATTCTGGTTCTGGAACGTAACACATTAGGATACCGGGATTGCATGTAGCCAGAAAATCTCTCTAGATGCTTTCTAGATTAATATTCTAGTTATTAGCCTGGACATGTTATCAAGAATTTCTGACCGTGGTGCTTATGAACTTGCCTTAGATATGATGCAAGACTGGATAGGAGCTCGACAAGTACATTCAAGATAGGGACAAAAAATCAACCATGGGAAATTATCTTAACTGTTCAAGTATTACATTCCAAGAATCTATCATGTTAGGAGCGCGCTTCGTCGAGCCATTATCAGGTATATCAGTTCTTGTCAGGTATCCGGAATTAGGAGTTTATGATTAATAGTGTAACTATAATCCATGTGCAGGAATTCCATGTTCAGGTAAATGCCACAGTCAGTTTAAAGTATTTTTAAGAAAAAAAATGCATTCAATAAAATTCCACAATAATATGCCAAACCAAGGGACAAACCAACAAACAACAAGAAAATACCATAAAAGTCAATTCTACTAACTAGTGTCACAGGCAAATAAGAAAAGATGCATAACAAGATACTAAAGAAAAAAATGCTAGATAACCAGTCCCGGTGCATGGTATAGACAGGCGCTTGAAAGCTGGTTGCATGGGGTATATAGCATATGTAATATACGACACATGGGATCTGTGGCACAAGGGATCTGTTGTGCATAGGTTGCATGTCACATGAGATGCATGGCGCATAGGAAGCATGGCGCATGGGAAGCATGGTGCATGGGTTGCTTGGCGCATGGGAAGCATGGCGCATTGAAAGCTTGGAACATGGGTAGTATGGCGCATGGGTTGCATGGCGCATGGGATGCATGGCGCATGGAAATTATGTCGCATGGGTTGCATGGCGCATAAGAAACATGGTGCATGTGATGCATGGCGCATGGCAAGTATGGCGCATGGGAAGCATGGCACATGGGTTGCATGGTGCATGGGATGCTCCAAGGAGCTTCTGCCGAATGGTCTCCTTGCGCATGAACTCCTTCTTCTTCCAAAACAACAAGGCTCCATGGTCAAAAAGCTTGAAACCTAATTTTGTTTCCTTTGTAAAAACCTTGTTTTAAACTCAAATCTAGTGAAATAAAGTTCTAAACCACATAGAATTAAATTCTCTTCAACATAGAACAACAGGTTTTCAAAAACAACAAGTTTTATTTAGAGATCAAAACCATAAAAATCTCAAGAACACCAAAAACTCAAGAACACATAATATAAGCAAATAAGATGCAAGAAAGCTATGAATTTAACGAGTTCTTCATCCTTGGCAAGTTGTACTTGCCTAAACCCATACCACTACTATCACTACCGAAGGGGAGGGGGTCGATGGACGGCCTCGGGATCACGGTCAGGAGAGAGGAGGGAAGGAGAGAAAGAGAAAAGGAAATGAAAGGAAAGAAAATAAGGAAAGAGAGAAAAAGGGAGAAATGGAGGATTATATATAATAAGAGGATGAGTGAGTCACCACACAAGCTGGAAATTACGAAAAAGTAATCTACAAACATTCA